>WNWK01011392.1:0-64764 GCA_009830355.1 Cherax destructor
CTATGTCTGCACTCTTTAAGGCCTCTGGAATTTCACAGAATACTAAGGGCTCTTGCTAATGGTACTTTGCACTGCTTTATAAATAAAGCATTCCATGAATCTGGTCCAGGTGCTGAGTGAGTGGGCATGTTGGCCATTTCTTTTTCGAAATCTATGGGATTTGTAATAATGTCAGTTAGTTGGTCTGCGCAGCCTTCTGCTGGAGTGAAAAATATTTCTGCATTTTCTACCTTGCTGTCATTTAGTGGGTTGCTGAACACTGACTCATACTGTTGTTTTAGGATTTCACTCATTTCCTGTTCATCGTCCGTATACGAATCTCCTCTCAATAATGGTCCAATTCTACAGGTAGTTCTTAGCTTGGATTTTGCATAGGAGTAGAAATATTTTGGGTTTCTTGCAATATCCTGTATGGCTCTTTGTTCCCTTTGTATAAGTTAAATAATGTAGAACTTAGCCATACAGATTGCAAAAAGGACTTGGGGGTTATGGTAAGCAGCAGCCTTAAACCAAGAGAGCAATGCATAAGCTTACGTAATAAGGCAAATAGATTACTGGGATTTATATCAAGAAGTGTAAGCAACAGAAGTCCAGCGGTTATACTACAGCTTTATACATCATTAGTAAGGCCTCACCTAGATTATGCAGCTCAGTTCTGGTCTCCATTTTACAGAATGGATATAAATTCGTTAGAAAACATTCATTAGACACATATGCAACATTTGGGTATCTTTATTGAGGAAACGTTTCGCCACACAGTGGCTTCATCAGTCCAATACAAAGTAGAAAGGTGTAAGGAGAGTATGAGTTTTGAGGTAATCAGTCCCTCGGCCTGGAGTCGATGTGTTCAGTCCATCAATCTTGTAGAAATAATAGCATATGTCCGTAGAGGTGGCTTATATACTGTAGTCAGGTGAGGTGAAGCAGCAGGAGGCGGGGTCATAGAGGTACCATCCACTAGTCGAAGTAGGTCTTCGTCCAAAGGTTGGACAAGTGTTGAAGAATTCGTTTGTATTAAGATCCCAAGATGTTGCTGTGTCAGACGGGGTGTAGATGAATGGTTCAGAGAACCGACAAGTTATAAATTAGACACATATGCAACATTTGGGTATCTTTATTGAGGAAACGTTTCGCCACACAGTGGCTTCATCAGTCCAATACAAAGTAGAAAGGGATCTTAATACAAACGAATTCTTCAACACTTGTCCAACCTTTGGACGAAGATCTACTTCGACTAGTGGATGGTACCACTATGACCCCGCCTCCTGCTGCTCATTACTCATTACTCCTTCACATTACTTTTCCGCTCTATTGTGTGATTGGAGTTTGTAATATACTCAGTCCTAGCTATTATTTCCTCCAGTTTTCCATAACGGAGTAGTTGGAATTTGTCTTCATTGAACATCATATTGTTCTCTGTTGCCCATTGGAAAACTTGGTTTATATCTTCTTGGAGATTTGCTGTGTCCTCAATGGATGACACTCATGCAGATCCTAGTATCATCTGCAAGGGATGATACAGTGCTGTGGTTTACATCTCTGTCTATGTCTGATATAAGAATGAGGAACAGGATAGGTACGAGTACTGTGCCTTGTGGGACAGAGCTCTTCACTATGGCAGCTTCCGATTTAACTCTGTTTACCACTACTCTTTGTGTTCGATTGGTTAGGAAGTTGAAGATCCATCTGCCTACTTTGCCAGTTATCCCTTTAGCACGCATTTTGTGTGCTATTACACCATGATCGCACTTGTCAAAGGCTTTTGCAAAATCTGTGTATACTACATCTGCATTCTGCTTGTTTTCCAGAGTATCTAAGACCATATCATAGTGGTCTAGCAGTTGCGAGAGGCAGGAGCGACCTGCTCTGAAACCATGTTGCCCTGGGTTGTGCAATGTTTGGGAGTCCAGGTGGTTTGCTATCCTGCTTCTTAGAACTCTTTCAAAGATTTTTATGATGTGGGACGTTAAAGCTATTGGTCTATAGTTCTTAGCTACTGCTTTGCTGCCACCTTTATGGAGTGGGGCTATATCCGTTGTTTTTAGTGACTGTGGAATCTCGCCTGTGTCTAAGCTCCTTCTCCATAGTATACTTAGGGCCTGTGAGAGGGGTTTCTTGCAGTTCTTAATGAACACAGAGTTCCACGAGTCTGGGCCTGGGCCTGATTGCATGGGCATGTTGTCGATGGCTTTCTCAAAGTCTAGAGGAGTTAGGGTTGTCAGAAATTTGGCATACATTGGCAGGGTTTTGAGGCTCATTCATGAAAAAATTGTTTGGATTGTCTATCTTTAGACTGATTAGTTTCTCGCTGAACACAGAGTCGTATTGAGATTTCAGTATCTCACTCATTTCTTTGTTGTCATCTGTGTAAGATCCGTCTTGTCTGAGCAGGGGCCCTATACTAGATGTGTTTTTTGCCTTGTTTTTGGCATATGAATAGAAATATTTCGAATTTATTTCAACTTTACTAATCGCTTTTAGCTCCTTTTGTCTCCTGGATCCTGTACGAGTTTTTTTTAACTTAAACTCAATACTTTCCACTTCCCTGGTTAGCGCTTCCTTCCGTGTTTCAGACAATCTAGCATTCGTGAGGAGCTCAGTGATTCTTCGTCTTCTCCTGTAGAGGGAGTGTCTTTCTCTCTCCAGTTTTTCTCCTCTTTTTTTTCTTAGTGGAATATGCCTTGAACATACTTCAGCTACCAGGAAGTTGATCTTTTCAAGGCAATGGTTAAGATCCATGTTATTTAAGATATCTGGTCCCAGTTGATGTTCTTGTTGTTAAAGTTGAATTTGGTAAAAGTACCCTCATAGCTGTATGCATTTTGCTGATCAGGACTCCTGTGCATGTAAGTCTGAACTTCGATTAGATTGTAATCAGAATTAGTTATTTTTGATATTGTTGTTTCTTACCAGGTCCTTATTATTTGTGAAAATAAGGTCAAGTGTGTTCTCCAGTCTTGTTGGCTCCACTATTTTGCTGGCTTATGGTGTGTTCGTTACAGAAATTCAGCAGCTCATGTGTGTGTGTGACTTTTCATTTTGGATGTCTTAGACTGAAGTCACCAAACAGCAAGATGTTTGGGGATGGGGTTGGAAGGTTTTCCAGACAGTAGTCAATTTTTGATAGCTGTTCCTTGAACTGTTGGTAAGTTGCATCTGGTGGCTTATATACAAGTACAGTGACTAAGTTTTGGTTCTCTTCAACTACATCATTTGTGGTGTTCAGCATCTCCGTGCAAATAAGCGACTCTTTGACATACCTGGAGGGTGTTCCGGGGGGTCAACACCCCCGCGGCCCGGTTCTTGACCAGGCCTCCTGGTGGATCAGGGCCTGATCAACGAGGCTGTTACTGCTGGCTGCACATAATCCAACGTACGAACCACAGCCCGGATGATCGGGTACTGACTTTAGGTATCTGTCCAGCTCCCTCTTGAAGACAGTCAGGGGTCTGTTGGTAATTCCTTTATACATGGTGGGAGGCTGTTGAACAGTCTCAGACCCCGGACACTTACTGTGTTTTCTCTTAGTATACTCACGACACCCCTACTTTTCACTGGGGTATGTTGCACCGCTTTTTGCTTTCACATGGAGTGATTTCTGTGTGCAAATTTGGGACCAATCCCTCTAGGACTTTCCAAGTGTAGATTATGATGTATCTCTCTCGTCTGCGCTCAAGAGATTCCAAACGTCCCCAGTAATTAAGGTGCTTGACTGAAGTTACATGTGCGGTAAAAGTTCTCTACATTCTCTAGAACTGCGATTTCACTTGCCTTGAATATAGCTGTTAGTGTATAGCAATATTCCAGCCTAGAGAGAAAAAGTTTTTTAAAAAGGATCCTCATTGTTATGGCATACCTTGTTTTGAAAATTCTCATTATCCATCCTATCATTTTCCTCACAGATGTGATAGTAACATTGCTCTGTCTTCAGGTAACCTTCAGGTATATCCAGTAACACAAAACATCACATTCTTCAACAATATCTACTCCAAAACACTTTCACCAACATCACCAGCACTTAACAATACTCCTTTCCAACACTGTCTGCCCTCAAACACTCACCAGCACTGTCTACCCTCAAACACTCACCAGGACTGTCTACCCTCAGACACTCACCAACACTGTTCAGGCTCAGACACTCACCAACACTGTCTACCCTCAAACACTCACCAACACTGTCTACCCTCAGACACTCACCAACACTGTTCAGCCTCAGACACTCACAAACACTGTCTACCCTCAAACACTCACCAACACTGTCTACCCTCAGACACTCACCAACACTGTTCAGCCTCAGACACTCACCAACACTGTCTACCCTCAAACACTCACCAACACTGTCTACCCTCAGACACTCACCAACACTGTCTACCCTCAGACACTCACCAACACTGTTCAGCCTCAGACACTCACCAACACTGTTCAGCCTCAGACACTCACCAACACTGTTCAGCCTCAGACACTCACCAACACTGTCTACCCTCAGACACTCACCAACACTGTTCAGCCTCAAACACTCACCAACACTGTTCAGCCTCAGACACTCACCAACACTGTCTACCCACAGACACTCACCAACACTGTTCAGCCTCAGACACTCACCAACACTGTTCAGCCTCAGACACTCACCAACACTGTTCAGCCTCAGACACTCACCAACACTGTTCAGCCTCAGACACTCACCAACACTGTTCAGCCTCAGACACTCACCAACACTGTCTACCCTCAGACACTCACTAACACTGTCTACCCTCAGACACTCACTGACACTGTCTACGCTCAGACACTCACCAACACTGTCTACGCTCAGACACTCACTAACACTGTCTACGCTCAGACACTCACCAACACTGTCTACGCTCAGACACTCACCAACACTGTCTACGCTCAGACACTCACCAACACTGTCTACCCTCAGACACTCACTAACACTGTCTACGCTAAGACACTCACCAACACTGTCTACCCTCAGACACTCACTAACACTGTCTACGCTCAGACACTCACCAACACTGTCTACCCTCAGACACTCACCAACACTGTCTACCCTCAGACACTCACTAACACTGTCTACCATCAGACACTCACTAACACTGTCTACCCTCAGACACTCACCAACACTGTCTACGCTCAGGCACTCACTAACACTGTCTACCCTCAGACACTCACTAACACTGTCTACCCTCAGACACTCACCAACACTGTCTACCCTCAGACACTCACCAACACTGTCTACCCTCAGACACTCACTAACACTGTCTACCCTCAGACACTCACTAACACTGTCTACGCTCAGACACTCACCAACACTGTCTACGCTCAGACACTCACTAACACTGTCTACGCTCAGACACTCACCAACACTGTCTACGCTCAGACACTCACCAACACTGTCTACGCTCAGACACTCCAACACTGTCTACCTCAGACACTCACTAACACTGCTACGCTCAGACACTCACTAACACTGTCTACCCTCAGACACTCACCAACACTGTCTACCCTCAGACACTCACCAACACTGTCTACCCTCAGACACTCACCAACACTGTCTACCCTCAGACACTCACTAACACTGTCTACCTCAGACACTCACCAACACTGTCACCCTCAGACACTCCCCCTGTCACTCAGACACTCACTAACACGCTTCAGACACTCACCAACACTGTCTACCCTCAGACACTTCAACTCCAACACTGCCTCACAATGCTTTAGACACTCACCAACACTGTCTACCCTCAGACACTCACCAACACTGTCTACCTCAGACACTCACCAACACTGTCTACCTCAGACACTCACTCAACACTGTCTACCTCAGACACTCACAACACTGTCTCTCAGATCACTAACCCCCCTCAGACACTCACCAACACTGTCTACCCTCAGACACTCACACACTGTCTACCCTCAGACACTCACAACACTGTCTACCTCAGACACTCACTAACACTGTCTACCTCAGACACTCACCAACACTGTCTACCTCAGACACTCACTCAACACTGTCTACCCTCAGACACTCACTAACACTGTCTACCTCAGACACTCACTAACACTGTCTACAGCCTCAGACACTCACCAAGCACTGCCTCACATACCTCAGACACTCACCAACACTGTCTACGCTCAGACACTCACCAACACTGTTACCTAGACACTCACAACACTGTCACTCAGACACTCACAACACTGTCATGCCTCAGACACTCACAACACTGTTACCTCAGACACTCACCAACACTGTCTCCTCAGACACTCCTAACACGCTACCTAGACACTCACCAACACTGTCTACCTCAGACACTCACCAACACTGTCTACCTCAGACACTCACAACACTGTCACCTCAGACTCACAACACTGTCTACCGCATCAGACACTTCAACCTAACACTGTTATCAGCCTCATACACTTCACTCAACACTCTGTTCCCTCAGACACTCACCAACACTGTCTCCCTCAGACACTCACCAACACTGTTCAGCCTCAGACACTCACCAACACTGTCTATCCTCAGACACTCACCAACACTGTCTACCCTCAGACACTCACCAACACTGTCTACCCTCAGACACTCACTAACACTGTCTACCCTCAGACACTCACCAACACTGTCTACCCTCAGACACTCACCAACACTGTCTACGCTCAGACACTCACCAACACTGTCTACCCTCAGACACTCACCAACACTGTCTACCCTCAGACACTCACCAACACTGTCTACCCTCAGACACTCACCAACACTGTCTACCCTCAGACACTCACTAACACTGTCTACCATCAGACACTCACTAACACTGTCTACCCTCAGACACTCACTAACACTGTCTACCATCAGACACTCACTAACATTGTCTACCTCAGACACTCACTAACACTGTCTACCCTCAGACACTCACCAACACTGTCTACACTCAGACACTCACCAACACTGTCTACCCTCAGACACTCACCAACACTTTCACTCCTTGCTACTCAACTATAGTTCATCTCTCAAACACTGTTTACAAACACACTACTTCTTAATGATACATCCTCTCTCCAACACTGTCTACTGAAGACTACACCAACACCACAGTAATTAACAAAGCAACTCTGTCTTAGAGTTGCTTTGTTAATTACTGACAATTAATTTACCAAGCATTTTGACAGAGTTGAAATTACAAGGTATCTCAGAAGACTAACCTCAACACCGTCGAACCTGGAGAAGCAGTGTATGTACTGGATGAGGTCGAGGGAAGTGAGCCACGACTTACATTCCAGGTGGGGTCGTCGAGGAAGCCAAGACATCCTGCGCAGGGAGGCGCCTCGACGAAGACTCGACACCAGCGACCCGCCTAAAGGAAGGGAGAATGTGTCCAGGAATTAATACTTGTGTTTTTGAATTATCACTGTATACACAGTAGCATGTAGATACTTTTTACACAACACGGATACGCATGCTCAGCAGGTGCTGGAGATTTGTTACTCATTTAACATTTTCCCCCAGGAAAGGATTTCAGCAGGAGTGGAGTTCAGTGACTTTGTTGGTGGTTTCAGTAGTGGTGGTGGATTTATAATAATAATCTTTATTTCTACAAGTACATGTACATGGCATACAGGCCTAACTGACATCATTGGCATACTACTATACAGAAAGCCCCTTGTTATGCTGAGCATTAAGGGCAAATTAGGTCAGGTGTGTCTCCAGGATGCGACCCACACCAGTCGACTAACACCCAGGTACCTATTTTACTGCTAGGTGAACATGGACAGCAGGTGTCTTAAGGAAACACGTCCTAATGTTTCCACCGTACCAGGGATCGAACCACACATCTCAGTGTGTGAGCTGAATGCGCTACCAATCGAGCTACAGTAGTTATGGTGCATTAATCAAAGTGTTCAGCAGTGACAGCAAGTGACTGGATGAATGTTATCTTCAAGGCCTATTTTCTTTTACCATTTAAATACAGTAAAGAACACTTAAATACAGTGAAAACTATAATTTACAGAAAAAATAAAAAAGTGTAATATACTAAGATGGTAGTGCAAGAGCATATGGATAAACAAAAGGCCTAGTTCCTAATCCTATTGTGCATCCATGTACTCTTGCGCTACCCTCCACAGGATGGATATGGGTGCACAATAAACTAGCCACTTCGGTGGCAAAATCTAATCTAAGATTTTCTAAAATAAAGTACCTACACAGTTTTACAGTGAACACTTGATATTTGTGGAGCAGCGAGGCTACTGACGTCCACAAAACATAGTTCAGAAGTATACGTAAATATAATTACCATCTAAAATTAACTTAAAAAGTCGGAGTTTAAGGTAAAACTATAAAGAAAACAATAATACTAAAAAATATGACATCAAAGATTCTAGGAAATGCCAAACTGAATAAAGACCAGTAAAATTCTTCATGTATGGAGGCGGCTCTGGTGGAAGGTTCTTAATACGAGGAATTGGAATGTAGGTAAATGTTTCATAGAACCCACAAGTTGATAAATTAGATATATGTGCAACACTTGGGTATCTTTGAGGAAACGTTTCGCCCCACAGTGGCTTCATCAGTCCAATACAAAGGAGAATCGTGAAGATCATGAGTTTGAGGTAATTAGATTGGTGGACTAATTACTTTACTGATTACATCGACTCTAGGTTGAGGGACTGATTACCCCAAACTTCTTCTGATCTTCACCATTCTCTTTTATTGGACTGATGAACTCAATGTGTGGCGAAACGTTACCTCAAAGATACCCAAGTGTTGCACAATTGTCTAATTTATCACGAGGTACTGGAGGTAATCTTCGTAGCATTGAACCTCGTTACCTCTCGTTACCCAGGCTCTGTATGCCTATACCGTTGATGAGTTCCCAGAGTTTTCTACTCCCGGAGCCCAGCCATGGGCTAGGCTCGTCTGGTGCTTGCCTGGTCTACTAGGCTGTTCCTGTTGGTGACCCGCTGCCCCACATATCCATAGCCTGATTTATCTGCCACCCAACAGGACCGAAAAACTACCCTACCCCGTGAAAACAGGGTAGGGTAATAATAATAATAATAATAATAATAATAATAATAATAATAATAATAAATGTATTTCGGTGGCATAGCGATCTGAGTTTCCAACTTGCAGCTGTACCCTCGAGTACCTGACCCAATCTGTCCCTATTTACCTCTCAGTATTTTGTACGTTATCTCATGCCTAGCATTCCTGTCCTCCAGTGTTATCAGGTTGAGTTCTCTTAACCTCTCCTCACAGGACATTCCCTTCAGCTTCGGGACTAGTCTCGTTGCAAACCTCTGCACTTTTTGCAGTTTCTTGACATGCTTGACCAGGTGTGGGTTCTGTAGGGGTGCTGCGTACTCCAGTATGCGCCTGACGTACACGATGTACAGTGTGATGAATGTCTCCTTACTTAGATGTCGAAAAACTATTCTTAGATGTGTGTGTGTGTGTACTCATCTACTGTGTGTGTTGTATTAATGTTGTTTGTGTGTGTGTGTGTGTGTGTGTGTGTGTGTGTGTGTATGTGTGTGTGTGTGTGTGTGTGTGTACAAGCATCAGACAAACAAGCACCTTGCAGTGACTGAGAGAGGCAGTACACACCCCACGCCTCGACAGTTCCCTCAATGTAAAGTTTATTTGCTAGCAAACAGCTGAGGCTTCAGCACACTCAGTGTGTGCTGTGTGTTCAGCGCACTCAGTGTGTGCTGAGGCTTCAGCACACACACTCTAGTGATGGTCAGCATTAACAAGTGTGATGAATGTCTGAGTAAGATAGTGTTGATGGTCAGATCCGCCAAGGTAAATTGAGGAAATTGTTAAGAATAAACAAAGAGAATTCGTTTCACACAAGTTACTTCCGATGGTCACCGCCCCCGCGGCCCGGTCCCAGACCAGACCTGCTGCTTGCTGGCCTGATCCATCAAGCTGTTAGTGCTCACCTCCCATAGTCCAACGTATACACCATAACCTGGCTGATCAGGAACTGTTGTGAGAACCATCATGAATGAATGGAGGTGTTGAAGAGTCGTTGTCCCTTAACACTTAGTGAGTTCTCTCTCACTGCTCCTCTTCTTTTCATTAGCGGTATCCTGCTCCGCATGCCAAGCCTCTTGTGCTTAGTAGTAGTAATTTCGGGGCGCAGTTTTGGGATCAGTATCTTCCAGGTGTACATTATGATGTATCTTTCTCGCCTACTTTCTAAGGTGCTCGACTAAATTTATACGAGCATTTTTTCTCACTTTCTCGTGGAAATGAAAGGAAATAAGAACAAGAACTATTAAGAAAATAGAAGAAAACTCAGATGGGTGTGTATACACATACGTGCACATGTATGAGTAATGTGACCTAAGTGTAAGTAGAAGTAGCAAGATGTATCTGTTATCTTGCCTGTTTACGAGACAAAAAAAAAGACACCAGGATTCCTACCATTGTGTAAAACAATTACATGTTTCCTCTTCACACACATTTGGCAGGACGGTAGTACCTCCTGGTGGTTGCTGTCTACCAACCTACTACCACAGGATGATAGTACCTCACTGGGTGGTTGCTGTCTACCAACCTACTACCACAGGATGATAGTACCTCACTGGGTGGTTGCTGTCTACCAACCTACTACCACAGGATGATAGTACCTCCCTGGGTGGTTGCTGTCTACCATCCTACTACCACAGGACGGTAGTACCTCCCTGGGTGGTTGCTGTCTACCATCCTACTACCACAGGACGGTAGTACCTCCCTGGGTGGTTGCTGTCTATGAATAAACGAAAGAATGAACAGGGACTCGAACAATGGTCCTTGTATGTAGAAAGCCCAAAGCTTTTAAACAGGATGATTTAAAAAATTCTGTGACAAGTTTGTATCATGAACACCAACTGTGACGTCACTGTCTCGTCACACAGAGCGAGAAGCTTCCAGAGCACAACCCTCAAAACTATAAAGCCAAGATAAGTGGTAATGAACGACTGTCAGTAGGGTCACACACGCGACAGTTGTGGGTTTAACGCTTAGAATATTATTATTACACACATAATGGGCCCAGGGACTGGGACCCCCAAAAAAATGACAGAAACGGCGTGGAGCGCCAGTGTTCTGCTACATAGAGAGTGGTCAACGCCCCGGGTGTGGGGTCGTGGGAAGGCTCAAGCTACCGGAAAACCCCAGCTCACGGCGGCAGCTAAAAGCATTTTGAACTTGCAGATAATATATTCATAAATCTCCTTAAGTTCTGCTTGATACCAGGGAAATGTAATAAGCTGTTAACTGCTCAGGTGAGGTGCTGAAAGTGACAGCCAGGTGAGGTGCTGAGAGTGACAACCATGTGAGGTGCTGAGAGTGACAACCATGTGAGGTGCTGAGAGTGACAACCATGTGAGGTGCTGAGTGACAACCAGGTGAGGTGTTGAGAGTGACAACCAGGTGAGGTGCTGAGAGTGACAGCCAGGTGAGGTGCTGAGAGTGACAACCAGGTGAGGTGCTGAGAGTGACAACCATGTGAGGTGTTGAGAGTGACAACCATGTGAGGTGCTGAGTGACAACCAGGTGAGGTGTTGAGAGTGACAACCAGGTGAGGTGCTGAGAGTGACAACCAGGTGAGGTGTTGAGAGTGACAACCAGGTGAGGTGCTGAGAGTGACAGCCATGTGAGGTGCTGAGAGTGACAACCAGGTGAGGTGCTGAGAGTGACAACCATGTGAGGTGCTGAGTGACAACCAGGTGAGGTGTTGAGAGTGACAACCAGGTGAGGTGCTGGGAGTGACAGCCAGGTGAGGTGCTGAGAGTGACAACCAGGTGAGGTGCTGAGAGTGACAGCCAGGTGAGGTGCTGAGAGTGACAGCCAGGTGAGGTGTTGAGGACAACCAGGTGAGGTGCTGAGAGTGACAGCCAGGTGAGGTGCTGAGAGTGACAACCAGGTGAGGTGCTGAGAGTGACAACCAGGTGAGGTGCTGAGAGTGACAACCAGGTGAGGTGTTGAGAGTGACAACCAGGTGAGGTGCTGAGAGTGACAGCCAGGTGAGGTGTTGAGAGTGACAACCAGGTGAGGTGCTGAGAGTGACAACCAGGTGAGGTGCTGAGAGTGACAGCCAGGTGAGGTGCTGAGAGTGACAGCCAGGTGAGGTGCTGAGAGTGACAGCCAGGTGAGGTGTTGAGAGTGACAGCCAGGTGAGGTGCTGAGAGTGACAACCAGGTGAGGTGTTGAGAGTGACAGCCAGGTGAGGTGCTGAGAGTGACAGCCAGGTGAGGTGCTGAGAGTGACAGCCAGGTGAGGTGCTGAGAGTGACAGCCAGGTGAGGTGTTGAGAGTGACAACCAGGTGAGGTGCTGAGAGTGACAGCCAGGTGAGGTGTTGAGAGTGACAACCAGGTGAGGTGCTGAGAGTGACAGCCAGGTGAGGTGTTGAGAGTGACAACCAGGTGAGGTGCTGAGAGTGACAGCCAGGTGAGGTGCTGAGAGTGACAGCAAGGTGAGGTGCTGAGAGTGACAACCAGGTGAGGTGTTGGGAGTGACAACCAGGTGAGGTGCTGAGAGTGACAGCCAGGTGAGGTGTTGAGAGTGACAACCAGGTGAGGTGCTGAGAGTGACAGCCAGGTGAGGTGTTGAGAGTGACAACCAGGTGAGGTGCTGAGAGTGACAGCCAGGTGAGGTGCTGAGAGTGACAGCCAGGTGAGGTGCTGAGAGTGACAACCAGGTGAGGTGCTGAGAGTGACAACCAGGTGAGGTGCTGAGAGTGACAACCAGGTGAGGTGCTGAGAGTGACAACCAGGTGAGGTGCTGAGAGTGACAACCAGGTGAGGTGCTGAGAGTGACAACCAGGTGAGGTGTTGAGAGTGACAACCAGGTGAGGTGCTGAGAGTGACAACCAGGTGAGGTGCTGAGAGTGACAACCAGGTGAGGTGCTGAGAGTGCTGAGGTGATCACAGTTAGTACAAATAAATGACGAAAGTGAAAAATCAATGAACCGCAGAGAGATAATAAGAAAATGATAGCAAGAGAGGAGGAAGCAGGTCGGGACAGTCAGAAAAATAGAACAGCAGAGTCAAATTACTAAATACTTCCCCTATTAACCTTCTGCTGACGTGGGAAAATTTACTGGAACAAAGATACAAGTCAAGAGAAAACTGTACTAGTTCCTGCAGAAGTGCCAGATCAGCCAGGTTATGAAGGGTATGTTGGCATTCAGGTAGCAAGTGCCTGGCTGATAACAAGGTGTCTGGTATCTAGTTGCAGTGCCAGAACAGATTAACTCAGGAAAATAGTCACAGGCTTGTGCCTAGCCTAGCGTAACTTAACTACATAGGTACACAAGAACTATTCATGAAAGTCTTGTTATATAAGTGAGAAACTCTGACAGCACTGCTGATCTTTTCTCGGTTCATCAATATGCAAGATGACAGATAATTCACACAAACATCTACTTACATTCAGCACACACTTTCCTGTGTGTTTCTTAACACTACTTATTCTTGTAATCCTTCTTGTCTGAGACTTAATGTCATATCCCGCAGCGGAGACGGTCGCCACCGGAGCCACAAACTTGTACATCTGAAGCTCACACCTGGCCTGCTAGACGACCATGACGTGCTGCTGCAGGTGTAGCAATTATGAAGCAGTCACCTGGAGGTGAGTCAGCCAGGACATTCACCGCCAGGTTGGACATGCTATCCACTCGCTAAACTTTTCTTAACAAAAAAGAAAATACTGGAAATGAAGCCACAGGCGTCGAAAATTACTGTTATTACTCTAACTTAATGTATCTTATGTAAAGTATCAGTGTGCATATATATCCTTGGTGAGTTCTGAGAGTTTTTTCTACTCCCGGAGCCCGACCATTTACAAGTTTAATCTGACGTTTCCTTGGTCAACGAAGCTGTTGCTGCTGGCGGCCCCCCTGACCCACATATCCATCACAGTCTGGTTGATCTGCCACCTGGTATATAAGGCGCACTTGTTCCTACAAAAAGTCTTGGAAAAATCAGCCTGCGTCTTATTTGGTCAAGGTCAAGGTCAAGGATAGGCTTTGGGTTATGCTTTACTATTCTCGCAGCCGGTCGCTCTGTTACATAGTTATGCTTTAGCTGTTGTTTACAAACGTTACGTCACAACTGCCACCTGTTGATGGCCTGACCAATCATTCTGTTGGTGCTAACGACACGCAGTCCAACGCAGGCACCACAACCTGGCTGATTAAGAGAGAACAATTGGTCTGTCTACACTCACTGTCCAATATATTCCATCACTGTAAATCTGAAATTCATAAACGTTACTAATATCAAGGTCAGATATCGACTTTTCACAATGGAGGACCAAGTAGATTAGTCCTTTATACTCTACAGAGCCTTCCCTAGTTCTGACACAGGTAAGGTGGGTCTCACACAGAGCCTTCCCTAGTTCTGACACAGGTAAGATGAGTCTCACACAGAGCCTTCCCTATTTCTGACACAAGTGAGGTGGGTCTCACACAGAGCCTTCCCTAGTTCTGACACATGTAAGGTGGGTCTCACACAGAGCCTTCCCTAGTTCTGACACAGGTAAGATGAGTCTCACACAGAGCCTTTCCTAGTTTTGACACAGGTAAGATAGGTCTCACACAGAGCCTTCCCTAGTTTTGACACAGGTAAGATGGGTCTCACACAGAGCCTTCCCTAGTTCTGACACAGGTAAGGTGGGTCTCAAACAGAGCCTTCCCTAGTTCTGACACAGGTAAGATAGGCCTCACACAGAGCCTTCCCTAGTTCTGACACAAGTAAGATAGGCCTCACACAGAGCCCTCCCTAGTTCTGACACAAGTAAGATAGGTATCACACAGAGCCTTCCCTAGTTCTGACAGAGGTAAGGTGGGTCTCACACAGAGCCTTTCCTTATTCTGACACAGGTAAGATGAGTCTCACACAGAGCCTTCCCTAGTTCTGACACAGGTAAGGTGGGTCTCACACGGAGCCTTCCCTAGTTCTGACACAGGTAAGATAGGCCTCACACAGAGCCTTCCCTAGTTCTGACACAAGTAAGATAGGCCTCACACAGAGCCCTCCCTAGTTCTGACACAGGTAAGATAGGTATCACACAGAGCCTTCCCTCTTGTCTTGTTGACGTCACATGCCGTCTGCAGAGAGACGTCTCTGTAGCGGCTAGTGCCCTCACTAGAGTGTCTGTTGTTGTCCCTCATATTCCAGATGGTGATAACGTCCTATTTGACAGTGAAGGGTTTGTTTGTGGAGCCATCCTTACATGTTGTAAGATATAGTAAGATCCATTTCTTCCTTGCCAACACTTCCGGTCACAGTGTTCGGCTCCGAGCACATACCAATATTGTTGACCTTGTTCACTATCCTTACCCTGTTCGGGTTGGGGATGAGTTGTCACCTGACCAGTGGGTCGGTGCTATTTCCACCGGGGAGAGTCCATCCACTTCACTGGATCAATCCATTCCACCAGTAGAAGAGAAAGACGTAGCTCCCACTTACCAGATGAAGTCAAACGTTTGTTGAATCTGTTGAACAAACGTCGTAAAGCCATTGCCTTACCAGGTGAGAAGATGGGTATAATGAACTTATTGTCCCATCGTATCCCACTTGAGGTTGGTACTAGACCAATTTATGTACCTGCGTACAGAATGCCGCATTCACAAGGTGCTGTCGCAGAAGAATTGATCACTCAGATGCTTGATGATGCTGTTATCGCACCTAGTTCTGGCACAGGTAAGATGGTCCTCACACAGAGCCTTCCTAGTTCTAACACAGGTAAGATGGGTCTCACACAAGCCTTCCCTAGTTCTGACACAGGTAAGATGGGTCTCTCACAGAGCCTTCCCTAGTTCTGACAAAGGTAAAATAGGTCTCACATAGAGCCTTCCCTAGTTCTGACACAGGTAAGATGGGTCTCTCACAGAGCCTTCCCTAGTTCTGACAAAGGTAAAATAGGTCTCACATAGAGCCTTCCCTAGTTCTGACACAGGTAAGATGGGTCTCTCACAGAGCCTTCCTAGTTCTGACAAAGGTAAAATAGGTCTCACATGAGCCTTCCTAGTTCTGACACAGGTAAGATGGGTCTCTCACAGAGCCTTCCCTAGTTCTGACAAAGGTAAAATAGGTCTCACATAGAGCCTTCCCTAGTTCTGACACAGGTAAGATGGGCTCTCACAGAGCCTTCCTAGTTCTGACACAGGAAGATGGGTCTCTCACAGAGCCTTCCCTAATTCTGACACAGGTAAGATGGGTCTCTCACAGAGCCTTCCCTAGTTCTGACACAGGTAAGATGGGTCTCACACAGAGCCTTCCCTAGTTCTGACACAGGTAAGATGGGTCTCTCACAGAGCCTTCCCTAGTTCTGACACAGGTAAGATGGGTCTCACACAGAGCCTTCCCTAGTTCTGACACAGGTAAGATGGGTCTCACACAGAGCCTTCCCTAGTTCTGACACAGGAAAGATGGGTCTCACACAAAGCCTTCCCTAGTTCTGACACAGGTAAGATGGGTCTCACACAGAGCCTTCCCTAGTTCTGACACAGGAACAGGAAAGATGGGTCTCACAGAGCCTTCCCTAGTTCTGACACAGGTAAGATGGGTCTCACAGAGCCTTCCCTAGTTCTGACACAGGTAAGATGGGTGTCACTCAGAGCAACAACTACAGTGTGTGTGTACTTGACGCTGGTGCCAGGCTGGTAGCACTGAGCTGGTGCCAGCCTGGTAACACTGAGCTGCTGCCAACCACTCACTCCTTCAACATAAATATTCTCAACACTACAAACATAATTTTTTGCCTTCTAAAATAGATAAAATAAACATCTACGTTGAATATATTCCTAAAGAAAAGTAACATATTCATATTCTAAACCCTGAATATTTACCTCGATCATTTATGTAACGATCAGAGAAAACTTCAAGTGTTTATTTATTTAAAACAAATAATGTTCATGAAAATGTTAGACAATGGTCATCTCTTCGTGACAAGTTATGTATAAACACTGATTTAAATCTTCAGATTTTCCTATTTACACTGTGTGACAAGTGTAGAAGTCTAGAGGAAAGTGGATAAGTTTCTTCAAGTGTCAGATCAACAATGGATATATGGGGCAGCGGGCCACCAGCAGCAACAGCCTGGTTGACCAGGCCAACACAATGCGAGCCTTTCCCATGGTCGGGCTCCGGGAGTAGAGAGATTCTGAACTCATCAAAGGTATATCAAGGGTAATAATCAAACCAGCTTCAGTTACTCTGGTGTTCCTACAATAGTATAACATGGATTTGTTTTACGATGCTTTCATTCAAAATAATTCCAGTATAAAAAATGTAAACAATTCATCTTGTACACAGGAATTTGTATCCTTTCCCAGACTCGTTCCGTAAAAAAATTTAATGAATAAACTGATAATTTGTACTAATAAATTAATATACAACAACACTGCTGGTCTGATTTACACTAAATAGATGAACAACTTGTTTGTGAGTTGTTATTGAGAGACAGACTCTTAATTGTTACACTTCCTGGAGATATTAAGAACTGCTAGAGAAACACAGAGACACAGAGACACAGAGACAGACAGACAGACAGACAGACAGACAGACGCACACGGTGAAAGTGATGATAGTGAGAGTGATCAGTGAAAGTGACAATATCACAGCGGTGATATTAGTGATTGGTTATTATAATGATTGCTAGAGAGGAGAGAGAGAGAGAGAGAGAGAGAGAGAGAGAGAGAGAGAGAGAGAGAGAGAGAGAGAGAGATGGGGAAAATGAGGAGAATGGTAATGAAAGTGACAGTACCAGTGATAAGGTCAACCGTTCCGCTTCGTGCCTTTAATTGCCTAAGAATCGGCAGTCACTTTCTCAAGGAAGTACTTTAGGCCCAGGAGAAAGTTAGGTTTTGGTCACGAGTGATGGAGACCAATTGGTATTGCCTGCCTGCCTACCTACCTACCTACCTGTCCCTCTCCCCCTCCCCCTTCCCCTTCCTCTCTCTCTCTCTCTCTCTCTCTCTCTCTCTCACAGTGAACCAGTTTCCTCATGAAAACTTCTAGGTTGGCTCCGACAGTATTTCCTAACCCAGCTAGTTGTATACTGAGTTTGGAGCACAGAGGTGGACACTTCTTCAGTTGTACATAAATGGTCTACATCACCAACAAGATGAAAATTAGACACATGTGCAACATCTGGGTATCTTTATTGTAGACGTTTCTCCATCCAGTGGCTTTATCAATACATATTCTAGGACATAATTTGAAGACAGTACAGTGATACCTCTCATATCCGAACTATATGGGCCGAGACCGGTTCGGAAACACGGAGTTTCCGGATACGTGAGGGAAAAAAAATGCGCATCCGTACTGTCATATCGCCATCGGCGACGGTGTTGTAGGTTTAAAAAACGAGTCCAACATCGTCTGGCGGTGGGACCAGACACTCTGGGCTCGAATAACAGCCTCCCGGATTTCTGCAGCCATTTTAAGTTGGGATCCAGAACACTCTGGGCTACCACATTAACCATACCCGATGATTGTAGGTACCACTACCACGATGTTGTAGGCCCGGGTACTACTACCACGATGTTGTAGGTACCACTACCACGATGTTGTAGGTACCACTACCACATGTTGTAGGTACACTACCACGATGTTGTAGGTCCACTTACCACAATGTTGTAGGTACCACTACCACGATGTTGTAGGTACCACTACCACGATGTTGTAGTACCACTTACCACATGTTGTAGGTACCACTACCACGATGTTGTAGTACCACTACCACATGTTGTGGTACCACTACCACGATGTTGTAGGTACTACTACCACGATGTTGTAGGTACCACTACCACGATGTTGTAGGTACCACTACCACGATGTTGTAGGTACCACTACCACGATGTTGTAGGTACCACTTACCACAATGTTGTAGGTACCACTACCACGATGTTGTAGGTACCACTACCACGATGTTGTAGGTACCACTACCACGATGTTGTAGGTACCACTACCACGATGTTGTAGGTACCACTACCACGATGTGTAGGTACCACTACCACGATGTTGTAGGTACCACTACCACGATGTTGTAGGTACCACTACCACGATGTTGTAGGTACCACTTACCACGATGTTGTAGGTACCACTACCACGATGTTGTAGGTACACTCACATGTGACCACTAACTGTTGTAGGTACCACTACCACGATGTTGTAGGTACCACTACCACGATGTTGTAGGTACCACTTACCACAATGTTGTAGGTACCACTACCACGATGTTGTAGGTACCACTACCACGATGTTGTAGGTACCTACCACAATGTTGTAGGTACCACTACCACGATGTTGTAGGTACCACTACCACAATGGTGAGGTACCACTACCACGATGTTGTAGGTACCACTACCACGATGTTGTAGGTACCACTTACCACAATGTTGTAGGTACCACTACCACGATATTGTAGGTACCATTACCACGATGTTGTAGGTACCACTACCACGATGTTGTAGGTACCACTACCACGATGTTGTAGGTACCACTACCACAATGTTATAGGTACCACTACCACGATGTTGCAGGTACCACTACCACGATGTTGTAGGTACCACTACCACAATGTTGTAGGTACCACTACCACGTTGTTGTAGGTACCACTACCACGATGTTGTAGGTACCACTTACCACAATGTTGTAGGTACCACTACCACGATGTTGTAGGTACCACTACCACGATGTTGTAGGTACCACTTACCACAATGTTTTAGGTACCACTACCACGATGTTGTAGGTACCACTTACCACGATGTTGTAGGTACCACTTACCACGATGTTGTAGGTACCACTACCACGATGTTGTAGGTACCACTTACCACAATGTTGTAGGTACCACTACCACGATGTTGTAGGTACCACTACCACGATGTTGTAGGTACCACTACCACGATGTTGTAGGTACCACCTACCACAATGTTGTAGGTACCACTACCACGATGTTGTAGGTACCACTACCACGATGTTGTAGGTACCACTTACCACAATGTTGTAGGTACCACTACCACGATGTTGTAGGTACCACTACCACGATGTTGTAGGTACCACTTCATCACGCACTGTTCGAGTTCCTAGCTCTGTGGCTTCGCCATCACTTTTCTTTCGGCATTTTTTCCTGTTTTTTGAGGCGGCAGAAAACATCCGAACAGCTGTTCGGCCCTTTCCCAGGGCCTGTTCGGATATTGGCGAGGTTCGGATAATGGCAGGACGGATATGCGAGGTATCACTGTATACAAAAGATGAGGTATATAGGGAACATTGAAATTTTGGTCAAAGCTGCACTTTTCAGGCATTGTTCCTTGTATACATCTTAGATTCAGTGCCAAATATGAAGTTGATTGGCTTAGGTTTAGCCTACAACATTTGCGACTGAAATTTTGGAATATGTCTGTATTACTGAGTAGCGAAGAGCAGTGTTTTATGTACTGTTTCTATGTACTCTGCACTATTTATAAACATTAACTAACTTTCTCTCTTTTCAGATACTTTGATTACAGAGTCCCTCAGTCAAATATTAACCAATTTAGTGAAAAATTAGGAAGCATGATAACTGATGCACATATGAACAAAGACCACTTGCTACTCACAGGAGACTTCAATATAAATCTTCTTCATGATCAGGACCCACAAGTAACTGAATTCACAAACACTATGAGCAACTGCTTGCTGCTACCAACAGTAACAAAATCTACAAGAATCTCTGAGACCTGTGCCTCCCTATTAGACCACATCTGTACTAACACCATATTCCCTTTAAAATCAGGCATAATCACAGATAACCCCACAGAACACTACCCTACCTTTCTCATAACCAACCTAGGTAAATTACCCCAAGACACTACTAAAGTTACCTTCAGACTTCATAATGAGACAGCTACTAATAACTTCATAACAACAATGACAAACATCGACTGGCAAACCAAGCTAGAAATCTACACAGACACTGATGTATGTATTAATAATAGTCTGAAGAAGACCCAATACCTCTATAACAAGCATTGCCTGAAAAAAACTAAACAGATCACAGCTAAGAGACCGAACAGTCCCTGGCTAACACCCAGCATCCTCAAATCCATTAATAAAAAGCACCTTTATGAAAAACAGTACAGACTGGGACAAATAACCAGAGACCAAACAAAACGTTACTCGTCAGTCCTAACCAGTCTGACAAGAAGGTCAAGAAAATTGTACTATGAGAACAGATTACATAACTTAAAATGTGATATGAAAAAGACCTGGAAAACCCTATCTGAAATTCTAGGAACTAAAAAGATATCCGGAAACAAACAATCAAACTAACAAAACCAGATGAACCACTACTCCCACCCACTGAAACAGCAAACAGACTCAATGTTTTCTTCTCCACCAAGGAAAAACCTGGGGAGCAAAATCCCAAGCTCAAACACCCCACCTAACGACTACCTCACTGGCACCTACCTCGAATACACTATTCCTAGCTCCGACCAATCCACAAGAAGTCTCACTCATCATCAACACACTAAAAACATGGCAGGAGATTTAAATAACTTACCAACTTTTATATACAAAAAAGCTTCTCAAGTACTGTCACCAATTATTGCAACACTTTTTAACAAATCCATTGAATCCTCCACCTTCCCATCAATTCTCAAAATAGCGAGGGTTACCCCCTTACATAAAGGAGATCAAACAGACCTGAACAACTATAGGCCAATATCTAACTTACCCCTTCTCTCTAAAATCTTTGAAAAATTAATTCATAGTCGGATCTATTCCTACCTTACCTCCCACAACATACTCAACCCCTGTCAGTTTGGATTCATGCCTAATAAAAACACAAATGATGCTATTATACATATGCTAGAACTAATATACATCGCTCTTGAGAAAAAAGAAGTTCCACTGGGCATCTTCATTGATTTACGTAAAGCTTTTGATACAGTTGACCATGATTTGTTGCACATAAAATTATCACACTATGGTATAAGAGGACACTCCCTCAACTACCTAAAGTCATATCTTAGCAACAGAAGCCAATATGTGTACACAAATGGAGCTAACTCTTCTACACAACCAATTACAGTTGGTGTTCCACAGGGAAGTGTCCTTGGCCCATTTCTCTTTCTCATTTACATAAACGACCTACCAAATGCATCTCAACAACTCAAACCCATACTATTTGCAGATGACATTACATACGTCTTCTCTCACCCAAACCCAGTCATACTAGCCAACACTGTAAATGCTGAATTACAGAAAATATCTGCCAGGATGATGACTAACAAACTTACTCTCAGTATTGACAAAACCTATTTCATTCAGTTTGGGAACAGAACTACAAATGTTCCACTTAACATAATGATAAACGGATCACTTGTCACAAAACTCACTGAGGGAAAATTCTTAGGAATCCACCTTGATAATAGCCTCAAATTTCAGACACATATACAACAAATTTCTAAGAAAATCTCAAAGACCGTAGAAATACTATCGAAGATACGGTACTATGTTCCACAACCAGCTCTCCTTGCCTTGTATCACTCACTCATTTATCCCTATCTCACCTATGGGATCTGTACATGGGGCTCAACAACAATAAATCATCTCAGACCATTAATAACCCAGCAAAAGGCGACAGTCAGAATGATAACAAATTCCCACTCCAGACAGCATACTCCACCAATATTCAAAAGTCTAAACTTACTCACCGTACAAGATATCCATACTTATTATTGTGCCTACTACATAATGGAACACTAAACTCAAACATAAACCCTCCATTCAAACTTCTTACTAACCTTAACAGGACACACGACCATAACACAAGACACAGATCACTATTTGATGTTCCCCGGGTCCATCTCACACTATGTAAAAACTCAATGCACATAAAAGTCCCAAAAATTTGGAATTCATTACCTGTGAATACCAAATAAAACCCGGTCTGTACATCATTTCAAGACTTCTTAAAAACCACCTACTCACCCAAAACTAAATACACAGAACTTAACTTTACTTACAAATTTAAAAAATAATTTTCCACTGCCTCAAAATATCATTACTCACTGTGATACTCCCCTAGCCTCTGAACCCCACAAATAAATACTCAAAGAACAAAAAATTCTCATAATTAATCTAATGCAAATGTTGAATAACTAATATTTCATAAATATACAACCCAGATACCTAATAAATTAATCCATTCTCTTGTATTCATTGTAACTCATGTAATGACCATATGAACTATTATTGCACTACAAATCATTGATTTGATCTGATTTGATAAATTGTTATACTACATACAGTAAATTGATTATTTTGTTCCATTATAAAACTGTAATACTTCAAAACTGTAAAACTGTAATGCTTCAAAATTTTAATGTTTTAAATTTCATTGTATAAATACTCAATTGTACTTCATATTGTAAATTGTTTACTGTAATTTTTACCATCTAATCAGTTATAGCCTAATTAATCTTAAGTTAATTTTAAGTTTGCCCATAATGCTCTGCATACAAGGGGCTTTTAGCATGTACATCCCACTACCATAATTCCTTGTACAACTATGTATCATGTCTAAATCAAAATATTATTATTATTATTATTATTATTATTATTAAAGCAGCTAAGGATTGTTCTGAACTATGGGAGAAATCACCTGGAGACAGAAAGACTATTCCTATTCTCAACCAGAAAACTATTGAGGAAAGATTGAGGAAATTGTACAGTAGAGGAATAGAACTTAATAAGAACAAAAATGTCTCCAAAAAAGCTACATTTCAGGAAAATGAAATGTTTGATAGTAGTTGTTTGTGTCGCGCCTGTCAGATGTAGTTGTTGTCAGATATAATGTAGTTGTGTTGTGCTCCTGTCTGCTGTCTCCTGTCAAGATGTAGGTGTCTCTGTCAAGAACCTAGAGAGAATGAGTGTGACGGATACCACCTGGCCTGTAATTGTGATGTGAAAGTTCCTCCTTGACCAGAGAGGCAGATAGGAAGACGAAAATTGGTTGTGCTGACATGACAGTAACGAGGATGTGGGATAGAGTGATGGTAAAAGAGGAGCAGGATGCAGCAAGAGTCAGGAAGCAGCTGGAGGAAAGACAGAGTGAGGCGGCAGCTGGAGAAGATTCTGATTCTGACGATAATTCAAATGATGCCAGAGACAACACTTCTGTCGATACTGATGCTGACTATGTCTTGAGTGGTGTGACTGCCAGCAGCTCACAGCAGAACAGAACAAGACTCCCCACACTGGCAGCAACATGTGATCGATACTTGATCAGTGATTATGCTGGAGCTGCCATTGCTACCACCTTAATGGACTATGGCATTATCACCAAGGAGACAAAAGTCAAGTTATGAACCAGCAAAGTAGAGAGCAGAAAATAGAGGCAAGAAAATAACATCAAACTTGGAAAATATCACATCACTGTATTTTGATGGTAAGAAAACCTCCACTCGTGTAAAAACAAAGAATGAGAAGACCAAGAAATGGAGTCCAAAGATAGTGGTGAGAGATCATTACGTCATCATGGTGGAGCCCGGCACTGAATATCTCACTATTGTGACTTCCAAGTCAGGCCATGGAAAGGAGATTGCCAAGACTATCTATACATTTCTGGTGGAACAGAAACTAACTGGGCAGCCTGTTGTACGTAAATGTCAATGCTAATGTCGGAGCTGACAATGGAGCCATTCATCACCTTGAAATGTTGCTTGGTCATCCTGTCCATTATTTCATCTGTCAGCTTCATGGAAATGAGCTGCCATTCGGGCTGTTTTTACCACTATGACGGTAAGCCAAGTGGTCCTGAGCATTGGACAGGTACCATTGGCAAGCAAATCAAGGATCCTCTGTCTGAGCTGCCAGTTTTTGCTTTTCCAGCCAGTAAATTTCACTGATTTCCCTGCTCTGAGTGACAAAGTGGCAGAGGATCTGTCCTGGGACCAGAAATACTTGTATAGGATTTGCAAAGGAGTGATGACAGGTGTGGTTGATGATGACTTGGCTGCTCTTGAACCAGGTCCACCGTGTGTGTCAAGGTGGAATACTTTATGGAGTAGGATCCTTAGGCTGTATGTGGCAACATCAAGACCCAGTCAGGAGCTGAAAAGAGTCGTCATTATGATTTTAAAGTTCATTGCTCCAGTGTGGTTCCACATCAAGCTGCACCTTATGTCAGACACGGTCTGAAGAACATTTTCCAGTCACTGCAATTTATGAGACATTTGAACAGTGAAGAAAAGAAGATAGTAAAGAAGACTGTTCAAAGAAATTCCTAATTTGCTCACACAGATCAGCTGCTTCTTGGTATGTGCGCTGATGAAGACATGACTGTGAGAGACAAAGCTGTCTCAATGATAAGAAAAATTAGAGAAGATAATCATTAGACAGAAGAAAGTACTGAGAGCTCTGATGAGTATGCAGAAGATTCTGCTGATGCTGTTGACGAGGACTTGTTAATCTACACTGATGATGAGGATGACAGTGAAGATGAAGAGAATAACAATGTGGCTCCTATTGTTAACTCAAGAAAAGTAGTGATTCCCAAACTAAAGTGGCAAGCAAAGAACTATCATTCCATGATTGACTGGAAGACTAAACTCAAAACTGAGCCTCCATTCATTGCTTCTCTGTCAGATCAACAGGTTCTGAAAATTATTGAGACTCCACTGGAGGTTCCCAAGTGGCCAGACATCACTCAAGCTGTTGAGGGATAACATTGATGACTGAAGCTGCACTGAAGTGACTGGACACAAGGCAAGAGATGACTGAAGCTGCACTGAAGTGACTGGACAGGAAAGGCAAAAGAGATGACTGAAGCTGCATGAAGTGACTGGACAGAAGGCAAGAGATGACTGAGGCTGCACTAAGTGACTGGACAGAAGGCAAGAGATGACTGAAGCTGCACTAAGTGACTGGACAGAAGGCAAGAGATGGATATATCAGGCAAAGAATATTTTCCAGGAGAGTGATGCCCAAGTTCCCACCAAGAAAGACTTCACTTATAACTTGTTACAGTTTAAAATTAAATAGCTGATGAAATATTGATATAACACAAGTACATTTGATTATACAATCTTCACAACCAAAAATAATATAAACCATGTAGACTTGTTTATTATCCTGACAACCAATTATTTATAACTAATTGCTTTCAATGGTGTATAATTTGACGAAAAGTCGATGGCGATGCTGCAGGGTAAATAGTCTGAAATTTTGCACAGAAGTTTGTTGAGACCATACAAATAATGCCTGAAAAGTGCAGCTTGCATCTCTAAAATTTTATTTTTTTCAATGTTCTCGTCATGAGGGTAAATCAGTCTCTCAACATTGAGTTGGCCCCAGTGAAGAGCCACAGTGAGTCGTAAAAAAGAACTCTTTTTGGAGCACAGGCAAGAAGGCTGGCGCTTATATACTGGCGTCAGGTGAAAAGGGGAACGGGTAGCAGACGAAGGCATTGTCACTGGTGGACGGGATTGCCCTTCACGACTACGGTGTTCTTCACACTAACTCCAAGCCTGAGGGACTGATTACCTCATCTTTTGTATATAGTTCTACTGTCTTCAAATTATGTCCTAGAATTTGTATTGATAAAGCCACTGGATGGCGAAACGTCTACAATAAAGATGCACAGTTGTTGCACATGTGTCTAATTTTCATCACACTGTTCTTCAATAGATTTGACGATAACTAAGATACTTGTCCAACACTTGGGAATTATTATTTCAGAATATAGATCCCAAATTTTGCACAGGTGTATCATTTACCATCTTGTCGATTTCGTAAACCATTTACACAAAGCAGTGTGTAGACTGGAGACCAGACTCCAGTATTTTTTTTCAGTACATTTCAAGTGTTGTGAAGGGTTGCAAGGAATTCAGATGCTGACTCTATATGGGCAGTATACGATCACTGTAGATTTTCCAGCACTGATATATTCCTGGTTTGAGAGATGAGAGCACAAAATAACATTCTAGATGTGGGACTACAAGTAACTGAATCATTATCCTGCATTATATTTTCGCTCTATGGGATGGTATGTCTGTATTCTATATTCTGTTCCCCTTTCTGAGTTCTTTATTTTCTCTATATCAAAGAATTGAATTAGTCACCAGTGAATATCATGGTGAATAACCCAGTGGATGAGTGTTGATATCTTTTTGTATTTTTTTTTTGTCTGCTACAGTTACCGCAAAGGATGATACGAAGCTGCGGCTTGTGAGAAAACGCCGAAGGTGCTAGGGCCCCACCTTGGGGGAAGTGAACTTTCTACGTTGCTCATTTGCTGAGACTGGACTGTGCTGTTTACTACCACTATCTGTGTTCTGTCTAAACTCTCAATATTCATTTCTGATTTTTTTCTGTTATACCTTTTGACCTCATTTCATGACCTGCTCTTCCACGGTGGCATTAAGTGTCTGGAACAGTTCATAACTAACTTACAAATTTGAGAGGAAACTTCAGACGCTTTCTGACCATTGAGGACTACAGCACCAACAGTCTGATTGATCAAATCATCAGAGCAATGGGTGTACTAATAGAAAACTCAATAAATGTAAGAGGACCACGGCTCTGCAACACCCTCCTCTCATGCATGAAGGGAAATTGTACATGAATGGTATATAATACCAACAAGATGGTAAATAGACACAAATGCAACATCTAGGCAGCTTTATTGTAGACGTTTCGCCATCCAGTGGCTTTATCAATACAATTTGAAGGACATAATTGGAAAACAGTAGAACTATTTGCAAAAGATGAGGTAATCAGTCCTCAGCCTTGGAGCTAGTGAAGAGCACCGTAGTCTTGAGGAGTCAGACTCTACAATAAAGATACCCAGATGTTACACATGTGTCTAATTTTCATCTTGTGGGTACTGTGTACCATTCATGTATAATAAGGGAAATTACCAACAAACCTCTGGCTGTCTTCAAGAGGGAACTTGATCAGTTCCTCAACTGGACTGCGTGTGGTCAGCACTGACAGCCTGATTGATCAAACTAGCAACCTGGAGGCATGGTCTGTGACCGGGCCGCGGGGCTATGACCCTCGGAATTGACTACAGATTCTGTGAGTTTTTTTTATATCCTCGCCCACACAGCGTGTCGCTGAACACAGATTCTGTACCAGAGAGAACACATTTACATAATATACAACACTGGACCTTAAATACTCCTGATGACAGCGTGAGATTACTGTGGGGGTCTCAGTGAAGGACCAAGCATGGCTCTGAACACTAGTTAATGGTCCAAAGGACCGAAACGTCGTCACAAGTCTGCTATATGAGGGTTGTGTGTGTAAGCATGGCTCTGATTCTGAAGAATTTCGTCCACAAAGAGAGCATAATTTGTCGTTTACTTTACAAGAGCCACTTAAATGTCTTGGAACATCTTCCACCAGCAACAAGAAAAGGTTTACAGACACCATTCACTTCCATCGCCAGAGACCAGGTGATCCGTGCGTGTACTCTCCCTCTTCCTGCAGACTTCGGAATCAACGACCAGGAAATGAGTTTACAGCACCCTGAAGGAGCTACAGGGAAAGGAACACTGAGGAACGCAAATTCTAACCCTACTGCAGCTTCAATCACAAAGTCGCTGGTGACTTAGTAGTGGCTAGTGACTGATTTATTGGTCACTAATGAAGCGATGGCAGGTAAGACAGAGAACACAGCACCCGCTAATGAGGTCAGTTGTGAGCCTGCAGGAGCCAGAGAGGACGCAGACTTCTCACAGCAACACGTAAGGGAGGTCAACACTGCACTGGCTACAAGTGAAGAGCAGCTGCTGCACTGTCCGCATCAGATAAGACAGATAATGTGATTTAAGTCTTCTCCCAGGTCGTTGTGTTGGGAGCTTCCTCTTATCAGGGAAGAAAGAAGTCAAGTTACTTTAGTGAAACTTTTACCCAATTTTACTTCTCTCTATATTTATCTTTGTTTTTTCTACTTCTCTTCTTCTACCCAACATTAACTAATCTTACTCTTTCTCTTGTCACTGCTGCTAATGCCTCTGTTCGTTGTTTCCACAGACACCACACACACAGAAGTAAGACACGAGAGAGAGGGGTGGATAGACTGCATTTTCTTGGACTGCAAGAAGGCGTTCGACACAGTTCCTCACAAAAGGTTAATGCAAAAGCTAGAGGATCAGGCACACGTAACAGGAAAGGCACTGCAATGGATCAGAGAATATCTGACAGGGAGGCAACAACGAGTCATGGTACGTGACGAGGTGGGCACCTGTGACGAGTGGGGTTCCACAGGGGTCAGTCCTAGGACCTGTGCTGTTTTTGGTATATATGAATGACATAACTTAAGGGATAGACTCAGAAGTGTCCCTGTTTGCAGATGATGTGAAGTTAATGAGAAGAATTAAATCAGTCGAGGATCAGGCAGGACTACAAAGAGACCTGGACAGGCTACAAGCCTGGTCCAGTAACTGGCTCCTTGAATTTAACCCTGCCAAATGTAAAGTCATGAAGATCGGGGAAGGGCAAAGAAGACCGCAGAAAGAGTATAGTCTAGGTGGCCAAAGACTGCAAACCTCATTCAAGGAAAAACATCTTGGGGTGAGTATAATACCGAGTACATCTGCTGAGGCACACATCAATCAGATAACTGCTGCAGCATACTGGCGGCTGGCAAACCTAAGAATAGCGTTCCAATACCTCACTAAGGAATCGTTCAAGACTCTGTACACCATATACGTCAGGCCCATACTGGAGTATGCAGCACCAGTTTGGAATCCACACCTGGTCAAGCACGTCAAGAAATTAGAGAAAGTGCAAAGGTTTGCAACAAGACTAGTCCCAGAGCTAAGGGGATTGTCCTACGGAGAAAGGTTAAGGGAAATCGGCTTGACGACACTGGAGGACAGGAGGGTCAGGGGAGACATGATAACGACATATAAAATACTCCTAGGAATTGACAAGGCGGACAAAGACAGGATGTTCCAGAGAGGGGACACAAAAACAAGGGGTCACAATTGGAAGTTGAAGACACCGATGAGTCATAGGGATTTTAAGAAGTATTTCTTCAGTCATAGAGTTGTCAGGAAGTGGAATAGCCTAGAAAGTGACGTACTGGAGGCAGGAACCATACATAGTTTTAAGACGAGGTTTGATAAAGCTCATGGAGCAGGGAGAGAGAGAGGACCTAGTAGCGATCAGTGAAGAGGCGGGATCAGGAGCTATGAATCGACCCCCTGCAACCACAAATAGGTGAGTACACACTCACTGGTCACTGGCCCCGAGGGGCCAGTGACCAGTTTACAAGTCAAACTAACAGAAAAGAGTTTATTTGATTGATTCGTCTGAGGATCTCGAAGGAGATGTCAATATGATTCAGCTGTTCTGTGGCCGCGATCAGGGTCTTGATATAGTCCCTGTGCGTTTTACGGCGAAACATTTTATGTACAACAGTGGGCTGAGGTCATTAGGCCTCCATCGTTGTCTCCGGGTCCTATGTTGGATGGTCGGTTAAATTTGTAAATAAACGAATGGACTCTGTTTTGTCCATCATGCATATACTCACAAAGGTCTTCACAAATGTTTCTTTTGTTTTCTTCTGAATTTATCGGGTTGCATATGATATCGATGAAGAGCGTGATAGTTGTCATCATTTGTTAGCTCAGGGGTAATATGGGATGTCCTCCTATGTACTGGGCTACTGTGTCCCTCACTGGTGACTGTTGTGGTGCTGGATTTGATTCGTTGGCTGTAGTCTATTTCTGCAGAACTGGGCCTGTCGTCTGCTGTTGTCGGGTGGGAGTATCGGAAGATGGCTGAGCAAGGACGCCATCCCGTCGATGATGTTTGAACAGCTTCCTTCGTCGCTGTGGCCGGGGAAGAACTCGCCATGTCCTTGTCATAGGGCTGTAAACGGTATATCACTTGTACCAACTCCTCCATACTCTCTCTCTCCAATCTGATATTCAATCTTTCGTCACCTAATCTTTTAGTTATCCTCATCACTTTACTCTTTCCTATATTCACTTTCAATTTTCTTCTTTTACACACCCTACCAAATTCATCCACCAACCTCTGCAACTTCTCTTCAGAATCTCCCAAAAGCACAGTGTCATCAGCAAAAAGCAACTATGACAACTCCCACTTTATGTTTGATTCTTTATCTTTTAACCCCACACCTCTTGCCAAGACCCTCGCATTCACTTCTCTTACAACCCCATCTATAAATATATTGAACAACCACGGTGACATCACACATCCTTGTCTAAGGCCCACTTTTACTGGGAAATAGTCCCCTTCCCTCCTACACACTCTAACCTGAGCCTCACTATCCTCATAAAAACTCTTCACTGCTTTCAGTAACCTACCTCCTATTCCATACACCTGCAACATCTACCACATTGCCCCCCTATCCACCCTATCATACGCCTTTTCCAAATCCATAAATGCCACAAAAACCTCTTTACCCTTATCCAAATACTGTTCACCTATATGTTTCACTGTAAATACTTGGTCTACACACCCCCTACCTTTCCTAAAGCCCCCTTGTTCATCTGTTATCCTGCTCTCCGTCTTACTCTTAATTCTTTCAATAATAACTCTACCATACACTCTCTTTTGTCCCCTTTGCCTTTATACAAAGGAAGTATGCACGCTCTCTGCCAATCCCTAGGTACCTTACCCTTTTCCATACATTTATTAAATAATAGCACCAACCACTCCAAAACTATATCCCCACCTGCTTTTAACATTTATATCTTTATCCCATCAATCCCAGCTGCCTTACCCCCTTTCATTCTACCCACTGCCTCACGAACTTCCCCCACACTCACAACTGGCTCTTCCACACTCCTACAAGATGTTATTCCTCCTTGCCCTATACACACATATATATATATACATATATATATGTATATATATGTGTATATATATATATATATATATATATATATATATATATATATATATATATATATATATATATATATATATATATATATATATATATATATATATATATATATATATATATATATATATATATATATATATATCCATTTGTGTTGTACTCATCATTCACTACCCTCATCACTACTACGCCTCACCATTATTACCAATATCATCATTATTTTTAAAGCTGGACTATCCACACAGTCAGACTCCAATATATAATTATTGTAATGTCACCTCAACTAAAATCAGTCCTTTAACTTAAAAAAATAATAATATTAGCTTCTTTAAAATTAAAAAAAAAAATAAACTTTTCAATTTGTGAAAATATTCTCATAAATTTGGTGGTGGTCTTGAGTGGATGTAGTTCTTGTTTGGTCACTACGAGTGTTGGCGTCTCTGAAGGTCCTGAACGATGGCTTCAGTACAGGAGAGCATCAAGGTCAAAATCATATTCTTGGGTTTCCTGTACAGGTGGAGTTGTTTCTTGTACAGGTTGTGGTGGTATATCAGAGAAGAGAAGTCCATTAATGAAGGTCTCTTGTTCTCGCTGCTCTTCTGACTCAGCTCCAGTAGAAACTGTGAAGTTGTTTATGTAATAACTTACAAGATAATCAAGGTCATCATTGTCAGTAGTAGTTTCCTGACTTGCGACCTTGTTAGTTTCCTCTGCAGTCTGTACTTTTGGCTCAGTTGTGGGAGTTGGCAGTTCCTTGTCACTGGTTGAATCTGCCTCACTTTCCATCACTGAATTCTCTCCTTCCTTCTTCATTCTTTTTTCTTCTGTTTCAGTTTTTTTCTGTTCCTTCTTCATTTTGCTGTCTACTAATTTTTGTTTTTTCGAGAAACTTCATCTAATAAAGGCTTTTTCTCTTAGCATGACATTCATAAGTAGTTTTCCAGAAGAATCAATCCATCTTATTCCTTGATAGGTATACTCAAAGTTATACCTGGCTCCCATTCTCTTGACGCCGATGCCAGAAGTACTTAACTGTTTTCCCAAGTCCATAGGATGAGCAAGTACCAGTCCTGTCTCTGCTTCATATTTTCTGTACACTTCTTGGAATTCCATCCGGAAAACAAAATCTTGAGGTTCTTTGGAAATAAGAATATTTTCCTTCAAGAAGCTTTCAAAGGTCTCTCTGCCTGCGTAGTTTTTTTCATATCCGAGGAACACCAGCATGTTCTCCTCATATTTCTTCATACTGAGGTCTTCCAGCTGGGGACTCTTGTGTTCCAAGATGTTCTTCTGGACTTCCACTTGTTCTTCAACTAAAGCTTGTAGCTTTGGAGGATGGATTCTTTCCCTCGAAGAACAGAAGATATTTACTATTGTTATAGGAAGTATCTAAGGTACTTCACCTTAGACTATTCACTTATAATATAGTTAGACACTCAAGGAGATGACTCCTTCAGTGTCTTAACTATATTACTTCTAGGTCTTAACTATATTATAGTACTTCAATGTCTTAATTATATTATATTACTTCAGGGTTATTTATTAGCAATGTAGTGAAGGTAATAGTAAAGAAAACTAGAAGTGCTCTGGTTACTCCCGTGATGCAAGTGATGAAGGACACCATCCTGTAGTGATGAAGGACACCATCCTGTAGTGATGACTGACAGCATCCTGTAGTGATGAAGGACAGCATCCTGTAGTGATGACTGACAGCATCCTGTAGTGATGAAGGACAGCATCCTGTAGTGAAGGACAGCATCCTGTAGTGATGAAGGACAGCATCCTGTAGTGATGAAGGACAGCATCCTGTAGTGATGAAGGACAGCATCCTGTAGTGATGAAGGACAGCATCCTGTAGTGATGAAGGACAGCATCCTGTAGTGATGAAGGACAGCATCCTGTAGTGATGAAGGACAGCATCCTGTAGTGATGAAGGACAGCATCCTGTAGTGATGAAGGACAGCATCCTGTAGTGATGAAGGACACCATCCTGTAGTGATGAAGGACAGCATCCTGTAGTGATGAAGGACAGCATCCTGTAGTGATGAAGGACACCATCCTGTAGTGATGAAGGACAGCATCCTGTAGTGATGAAGGACACCATCCTGTAGTGATGAAGGACAGCATCCTGTAGTGATGAAGGACAGCATCCTGTAGTGATGAAGGACACCATCCTGTAGTGATGAAGGACACCATCCTGTAGTGATGAAGGACACCATCCTGTAGTGATGAAGGATACCATCCTGTAGTGATGACTGACAACTCTAGTGATGTGGAGTACTGAATAGTTTACTGTAGTGATGTGGAATACTGAATAGTTTACTGTAGTGATGTGGAATACTGAATAGTTTACTGTAGTGATGTGGAATACTGAATAGTTTACTGTAGTGATGTGGAGTACTGAATAGTTTACTGTAGTGATGTGGAATACTGAATAGTTTACTGTAGTGATGTGGAATACTGAATAGTTTACTGTAGTGATGTGGAATACCGAATAGTTTACTGTAGTGATGTGGAGTACTGAATAGTTTACTGTAGTGATGTGGAGTACTGAATAGTTTACTGTAGTGATGTGGAGTACTGAATAGTTTACTGTAGTGATGTGGAGTACTGAATAGTTTACTGTAGTGATGTGGAATACTGAATAGTTTACTGTAGTGATGTGGAGTACTGAATAGTTTACTGTAGTGATGTGGAATACTGAATAGTTTACTGTAGTGATGTGGAGTACTGAATAGTTTACTGTAGTGATGTGGAATACCGAATAGTTTACTGTAGTGATGTGCAATACTGAATAGTTTACTGTAGTGATGTGGAGTACTGAATAGTTTACTGTAGTGATGTGGAGTACTGAATAGTTTACTGTAGTGATGTGGAGTACTGAATAGTTTACTGTAGTGATGTGGAGTACTGAATAGTTTACTGTAGTGATGTGGAGTACTGAATAGTTTACTGTAGTGATGTGGAGTACTGAATAGTTTACTGTAGTGATGTGGAGTACTGAATAGTTTACTGTAGTGATGTGGAGTACTGAATAGTTTACTGTAGTGATGTGGAGTACCGAATAGTTTACTGTAGTGATGTGGAGTACCGAATAGTTTACTGTAGTGATGTTGAGTACTGAATAGTTTACTGTAGTGATGTGGAGTACTGAATAGTTTACTGTAGTGATGTGGAGTACTGAATAGTTTACTGTAGTGATGTGGAGTACTGAATAGTTTACTGTAGTGATGTGGAGTACTGAATAGTTTACTGTAGTGATGTGGAGTACCGAATAGTTTACTGTAGTGATGTGGAGTACCGAATAGTTTACTGTAGTGATGTGGAGTACTGAATAGTTTACTGTAGTGATGTGGAGTACCGAATAGTTTACTGTAGTGATGTGGAGTACCGAATAGTTTATCTTAGTGATGTAGAGTACCGAATAGTTTATCTTAGTGATGTGGAGTACCGAATAGTTTATCTTAGTGATGTAGAGTACCGAATAGTTTATCTTAGTGATGTAGAGTACCGAATAGTTTATCTTAGTGATGTAGAGTACCGAATAGTTTATCTTAGTGATGTAGAGTACCGAATAGTTTATCTTAGTGATGTAGAGTACCGAATAGTTAAAAGACTCGGCAGGCGATGTAACATCCCCCCCAATGAAAAGCAGGGGTGCCACTAGCACGTTGAGGGACAACACAATAAGTGTCAGGGGCCCAAGCATACATCAGGGGGATTACCAACAAACCCCTGGCTGTCTTCAAGCAGGCACTGGACAGGCACCTAAAGTCGGTACCTGACCAGCCAGGCTGTGGTTCGTACGTTGGACTGCGTGCGGCCAGCAGTAACAGCCTGGTTGATCAGGCTCTGATCCAACATGAGGCCTGGTCACAGACCGGGCCGCAGGGGCGTTGACCCCTGGAACTCTCTCCAGGTAAACTCCAGACATGATTTTAGCATACAAAATATATAATGGATTAGAGTGGATAGGGACAGAATGTGAGAGATGAGAGGAAGGTGGATCAGAACACATGTATATATGTGGCATAGAGGTTATGAAGAATTTGTTCAGCTTAAGTGTGGTGAGCAAGTGTAAAGCACCAGTGTGACCGCACCCTTGTTGTAGGCTCCACGCCGCACCCTCGTTGTAGGCTCCACGCCGCACCCTAGTTGTAGGCTCCACGCCGTACCCTCGTTGTAGGCTCCACGCCGCACCCTTGTTGTAGGCTCCACGCCGCACCCTCGTTGTAGGCTCCACGCCGCACCCTTGTTGTAGGCTCCACGCCGCACCCTCGTTGTAGGCTCCACGCCGCATCCTCGTTGTAGGCTCCACGCCGCATCCTCGTTGTAGGCTCCACGTCGCATCCTCGTTGTAGGCTCCACGCCACACCCTCGTTGTAGGCTCCACGCCGCACCCTCATTGTAGGCTCCACGCCGCACCCTCGTTGTAGGCTCCACGCCGCACCCTCATTGTAGGCTCCACGCCGCACCCTCGTTGTAGGCTCCACGCCGCACCCTCGTTGTAGGCTCCACGCCGCTAAAGGGAGTCACTTATCTCATGACAAACACTTGTGTACCTTTGATTACTTCTGAGAGTTTGTATGTGGGGTAACGGCATACCAGCAGCAACAGCCTGGCCCTGGGCCGGGCTGCAAGAGTAGGAAAACTCTCAAAACCCGTCAAAGTTATATCAAAGACATATCAAAGACCCGCAGGCCCACATATCCATCACAACCCTGCTGATCCTGTCAGGTGATATTTATTCCCTGACGAACATCACCTCTCAGACGGGTGTGTACCAGCTAAGGCCCATTTTGTAGCATGATATTCACCCAAATGAAAGAATGAGAGGTGAGAGAAGGTCAGGCTGTCTTGAGAGAGGTGTGTGGACCGTAGCATGCCAGACTCTCACACACTGGACGGAGAGGCTTTACAAGTGTTGCTCACCACTCTCCCTGACACCTCGATCATATCACTGCACTCGTGCGTGAGTGTACTCACCGATTTGTACTCGTTGATTTGTTTGTGTGCGATCAGGTCGTGGCTCCTGGCCCGGCCTTTTAATCTTTGTCGACTGGTGTTGCTGCTCTCTGGCTTCTTCACTCCTAATCATACACGGACTTTAAACTTTTAGTGGTTCTTCTTCTGCTTCTTCTTCTTATTCTTCTTCTTCTTCTTATTATTATTATTATTTTGATGGGGAAAGTTTAAACCCGTATGAATGATACAGCTCCTGAGGAATTCAAGTTAATCTGGTTTAATCTAAAGAGAAGAGAAGAGCTGTAATTCCTTTAAGAGCTGCTTACCAGCATGTTTACTGGGAGAGGGAAGGGAGGAAGAGAGGAGAAAGGGAGAGGAAGGGAGCAGGAGACTAAAAGGAAAAGAAGGAACGACGGAAGGGGAGGAGGGGAGATGGAGGGAGGAAAGGGGGAAAGAGAGAGAGAGAGAGAGAGAGAGAGAGAGAGAGAGAGAGAGAGAGAATGGAGAATGTTGCCATCCCTACTCATCTTGAAATGATGTTCTTCAAGCTATGCATAAACACTAGTACCTCTATACTAGTATGTGCAATGTACAGACCTCAGTGGCAACATGCAGACCCCATCAACTTCCTAATGGAAAATGTGGACTCCCTTCTGCTCCAACACAACTGTCAACATATCATGATTGTTGGTGACCTCATCCAACATCTTATACAGAGGGACTTTGATGACCTTCTTGCAGTGTCTGACATGAGAAACTGTTGATTTCCCTACTCACATCTCTGGCTCCTCCCTTGACCCAGTAGTGAGTGATCTGGCAGTAGGTACAGTCACTTGTTAATCCCTCGGCTATGTTGAATCGTCTGACCTCAAGGCTGTTTTTACGACACTTAAGATCCCAACAGAAGGAGGTAAGGAGTCCTCACGTACAACCTGACTATGGGAAAGAGGTAATTGGCCAGCCCTTTGCTCTGAGCTCGCCACCACTGATTGGAATGCTCTTCTCCAAGGGGATGTTGACAACCAAGTGAATGCCTTCACTGGACACATCCTTACTACACCAAGAACACATCGCTCACCGGCAGTATGTGACGAAGCCTACAGATCAGCCTTAAGAACATAAGAAAAAAGGAACACTGCAGCAGGCCTACTGGCCCATGCGAGGCAAGTCCATCACTCCCCGGCTTAGACCTGACTACCTAGAGTTTACCTGACCACCTGGAGTTAACCCTCTCCAGGTAAACTCCAGGTAGTCAGGTCACTTCCACTTAAGGAATTAGTATGGCATCTGACCTAGTAGCACAAGCTAGTCAGGTCCAATTCACACCCACCCACACCCACTCATGTATTTATCTAACCTATTTTTAAAACTACACAACGTCCCAGCTCCTATGACGGTACTCGGGAGTTTGTTCCACTCATCCACAACTCTATTACCAAACCAGGGCTTTCCTATATCCTTCCTGAATCTGAACTTTTATAACTTGAAACCATTGCTGCGAGTCATGTCTTGGCTGGATATTTTCAGCACGCTATTTACATCCCCTTTATTAATTCCTGTTTTCCATTTATACACCTCAATCATATCCCCCCTAATTCTACGCCTTTCTATCCTCATAGGGAAGATTTCTGATACATGGGATCAACTTTGTCATCCTCCTCTGTACATTTTCCAGTGCATTTATATCCATTCTGTAATACGGTGACCAAAACTGTGCAGCATAATCTAAATGAGGCCTAACCAAAGATATATAGAGTTGAAGAACAACCTGAGGACTGTTAAATTAGACACATATGCAACACTTGGGTATCTTTATTGATGAAACGTTTCGCCACACAGTGGCTTCATCAGTCCAATACAAAGAATAAAGTAGTAATTAAAGGAGGAGTTTGAGGTAATCTACTACTTTATTCTTTGTATTGGACTGATGAAGCCACTGTGTGGCGAAACGTTTCCTCAATAAAGATTCCCAAGTGTTGCATATGTGTCTAATTTAACAACTTGTCGGTTCTCTGAACCATTCATCTACAACCTGAGGACTCCTATTATTTATGCTTCTTGATATGAAGCCAAGGATTCTGTTAGCTTTATTGCGAACACTTATGCACTGCTGTCTTGGTTTCAGATTACTACTAATCAGAACTCCTAAATCCTTCTCGGAATCACAAGTAATAAGATCTACATTATTCAGTTTATATGTGGCATGGTTATTGTCCTGTCCAACATTTAGAACTTTGCATTTGTGTACATTAAACTGCATCTGCCACTTCTACGACCACTGCATCAGTCTATTCAAATTATCCTGGAGTGCTCTAATGTCCTCATTAGAATGAATTGGACGGCCTATTTTGGTGTCATCAGCAAATTTGCTGATGTTGCTATTTATTCCCTCATCTGTCATTTATGTAAATAGTAAACAACAGGGGTCCCAAAACTGACCGGCCACTTTCCTCACTCTAGCTATATTATATGATCATCCTTCTATTAATTATATTATTGGTCATCCCTTCTATTAACTATAATATTGGTCATCCCGTCTTTGAAATATATTATCGGTAATCTCGTGTATTAACTATATTATTTGACATCCCGTCTTTGAAATATATTATCGGTAATCTCGTGTATTAACTATATTATTGGACGTCCCGTCTATTTTAGCAAAGTACTTAGCTTTTCTTGAGATCTCTACTTGAGTTTTTCCAGAAACATCAATCGTTTCTATAATGACAAAAGTGGAAGGAAAAGAAGACGATTTCGTCGCTAAGACTGCAGACGGACAAGAGGCTGACGGTGAGACTCGGCTCCTTATGAAGGATTCACTCGAGATGTTAAATGATACAGCCAGAGACGTCAATGAAAGCAATGATATGTCATCCTGTGTGAGCTTCAAAAGACCTTGCTCCACATCACCTCTCACTGCACCTTCCAAAAAGCCAAAATTGGACGTGACTCTCATCCACGACAAGAGTACCGAACTTTCCGAGAATTGCTGCCCCCCAGACATTGAGACAAAAACAGGCAGATCCACCGGCGACACTGTTATCCCCGTATTATCCTGGAGCAGCCTGGATATCAAGAAAGACTTGGTAGAGGGGGGTGTGGAGAGACTTCGAGAGCTATCTTAAAACAAAAGATGGTTCCACAACCACCGTCGTGGTCAAGGAGTTCTTTGGTGACATTGATGTGGAAGAAGCTGTAAAGGAAGCCAGAGCTCTCCTCAAGGTTGATGGCGCTGGTGGTGCTCCAAAACTTTATGGAATAATTTATGAACCTTTAGCCATCGTTATGTCTTACTGCACCGGGATAACTTTCTCAAAATTTATATTGAAGAATTCTTTGGAAAATTGTCAGAAGGCATATAGAGCAGCTAAGAAAGCATTAAAAGATTTCCATAAGACCGATTTTGCCCATAATGACATAACAGAATCAAATATCATCATCAGAAAGAAAGGGCAAAATTACATAGCACATCTCATAGATCTGGGCCGAGCTATAGACAAGACCCTGAAACCCAAACTTTACAAGAAAAAGAAGGAAAATGATAAGAAGTATTTGAAGGAAATACGCGGATTTATTATGCAAGACAAGAATGGGACTTAGTGGTGAGTTATGAGACCTAGGACCAAGTTCCACCGTTTCCTGCGACCACCGTTCCTTGAGACCACCGTTCCTTGAGACCACCGTTCCTTGAGACCACCGTTCCTTGAGACCACCGTTCCCTGCGACCACCGTTCCTTGAGACCACCGTTCCCTGCGACCACCGTTCCTTGAGACCACCGTTCCTTGAGACCACCGTTCCTTGAGACCACCGTTCCTTGAGACCACCGTTTCCTGCGACCACCGTTCCTTGAGACCACCGTTCCCTGCGACCACCGTTCCTTGAGACCACCGTTCCTTGAGACCACCATTTCCTACGACCACCGTTCTTGAGACCATCATTTCCCGAGACCAATCACTCACATAGGTGATGAGTTGAGTTAAGATGGTTGAGTGTGCTGCGGATATCAGACATAGAATCGAGCCTCCACAGTTCTTCAGACCACCCTTCACTAAGGCCACTGTTCCTTAAGTTTTATTAGTTCAGTATCTTTATTATGCACCCCATACCTATCCTGCGGGTGGCAGTGAAAAGATTACAGAGGTGCATAATGGGTTCAAAAACTGTGACGAAAAGTTTTAATAGCTGAATAAGTTACAAAGGTAATGAACTATTTACATGTTCATATTTGGTCGCAATAATAATGGGTTATTTATGCAGACATAAGAACATAAGAAAAAAGGAACACTGCAGCAGGCCTACCTTGGTTTGGCTTTCGTTGTAGAGAGGCTGCTACTGCTAAGTACAAGGCTTGGAGAAGGTATAAGATACATCCTACTACCTATAACAGGAACTTGCACAGGCAAGCCTGTAGGCATATGGGTGAAGTTCAAAAGTGGGCCATCGCTAAATGAGAGGTGGACACACAAAAAAAGCTAGCATCAGGTAGAGTGGGTTCCAAAACTTGGTGGTCCCTTGTCAAGGACAGACAAGATTATTTGCCTGATAAACTTATTCCACCTCTAAATCGACAGGATAGAACCACCTCTACTAGTAGTCAAGAGAAAGCGGACCTCTTTGCCGAACACTTTGATACCAAAATGCAAGTTCCTGATCCAGCAAGGGACCCTCCTTGGCTAGCTGCAAGAACTGTGTCAAAACTGTCAGTGGTGACAATAAGGCAGGAGGAGGTGCATGTTCTTCTTAAATTGTTTAACCAAGAAAAGGCTGTGGGTCCAGACAAGTTGAGCCCAAGATTGCTGAGTAGATGTGCAGACCAGCTAGCAGCACCTCAAACTCGCATCTTTCAGCACTGCCTAGTACAGTGTAAATGGCCTTCTCTGTGGAAAGAGGCAAATGTAGTCCCTGTTCGCAAAAAGAAGAGCAGAACAGAAATCAGCAACTACAGACCAGTGTCACTCCTGTCAATCACTGGCAAGATCCTTGAGACAATAATCATAAGACAAATGACAGAGTTTTTTGACTACCTCTCACTACTTTGTGACCGTCAATATGGTTTCAGGAAAGGTTACTCTGCTGCTGATCTGTTGTTAAACCGCTTTACTAAATGGCACCAGTCACTGGATGAATCCAAAGTCAGCTGTGTGGTAGCACTGGACATTGCTGGTGCTTTCGACCGAGTGTGGCACCAGGGCCTCTTGGCAAAACTGCAAGCACTGGAAATTGCAGGCTCTACACTATGTGTCCTCAGTGATTACCTTCGTGGTAGATCTCTAAGGGTAGTTCTAAATGGAAAAGAATCAGCAAGACATCCTATTGGGGCAAGTGTTCCACAGAGAAGTATGTTTGGACCATTGTTATGGAATGTCTACTTCAATGACTTTCATCTCATCCCAGAATCCCTTGCATATGCAGACTCGACAGTAGGGGTTGCAAGATTCTGTATGAGGCACAAATACGCTTACACCTTGAGTATGCTCGATTCAGACGTAGATGTCACGGAACTTCAGGAGGATTTAGACAAACTCAATTCCTGGTCAGAAAAATGGCAGATGCAGTTCAATGTAGATAAATGCAAAGTTCTAAAGCTCGGGAATGTTCATAACCCTAGCACCTACCAGCTTAATAATGTTGAACTCAGCCGTACAGAATGCGAAAAGGATTTGGGGTTATATTAAGCAGCAACCTCAATCCAAGTCAGCAATGCCTAAGCGTAAGAAATAAAGCAAATAGATTACTGGGATTTATATCAGGTGAAGGACCTGCCTAGTATGGGCCAACAGGCCTGCTGCAGTGTTCATCCTTTCTTATGTTCTTCTTCTTCTTATGTTCTTGGTTTGCCTGCCCCCATCTCATCTGTGACTGCTTGACAGAGTAGAGAACAGAGCCATTCTGGATAGATCTGTCATTTCAGCAGAGCCTTCAACACAGGAGGGATGTGGGCGGCCTTATTGTAATGTACAAGGCCAACATTGTCAAAGTAACACACTTGGCTCCATCAGAAAGCAGCAACTTCACTCTGTCTGTACCCTACTCCAGAACATCACTCCATCTTAGATCATTTATCCCCAGGATGACTCGAGTCTGGAACACATTCGTACAGCATTATGATGTCAACGAGATAAAGTCAGTTGATCAAATTAAAATGCTGACCCACAGATGGCTCCAACTTCATCCTGTTCCCTACTTGTATGTTTCATAACAATAAAAATGCTTTCAAATGAGCTGATGTAGGTAACAGCTCTTAGCTTGTTAATAAAGTTAGGAATCCTTAACTTGTCAATAGCTTGTCAATAAAGTTAGGGATCCTTAACCAAACTTTGCCAAACCCTGTGTAAGAGAGAGAGAGAGAGAGAGAGAGAGAGAGAGAGAGAGAGAGAGAGAGAGAGAGAGAGAGAGAGAGAGAGAGAGAGAGAGAGAGAGGAGAGAGAGAGAGAGAGAGAGAACATGTATGTCTTTGTTGTCACCTATTTATTTATTTATTTATTTATTTTCACAAGAATTTTTTTAAGCCCAAATAGCTCATGCAATCACTCACAATCACTCATTTTCACTCGCCAAGTTGTGGTTGTAGTGGGCTCAGCTCAGCTCATGGCCTGCCTCTTGCTTCTTGCCGGGTTGACTCCCTACTACCCTCGTAGGCACTACGCATCCACCACTTCGTCCAGGTTGTTCCACTTTCTAATCATCCTAAAGCTAAAGAAATAATTCTTGACATCCTTGCGACTCATCTGTGTAATGTTTAACTTTGGTGTCCTTGTGAACCCGTTTTCCGCCTCTCGAGTCATCTTCCTGGTTCAGTTCTAGTCTTGTTTCACAGCTCATTTCCCTTAAACACGTAAGCGAGGAAAATTAATTATAATTTACTAATATTGGTAGAATTACCGACAATATGTTAAGTAAAAGGACACAAGTGCAACTAATGTGACATTTTATTGTGGCAACGTTTCGCTCTCCAGGAGCTTTATCAGGCTTGACAAAGCTCCTGGAGAGCGAAACGTTGCCGTAATAAAATGTCACATTAGTTGCATTTGTGTCCTTTTACTTAACAAATTATAATTTACACCTGGAAATAATGGAAGGACTGGTCTTAAATCTGTACACCGAAATAAATTAATATGATGGTAGATGGCTCAAAGTACCTCCAATAATTTATGAAGGAGCGCGACGAGTATACTAAGAGAACTCTCAGTGTCAAAGCTGCTCCACTTTTCAACGCCATTTCTTCGTGCATAAGGGAAATCGCTAACGAACTTCTGGCTGTCTCCAAGAGGGACCATAAGTACCTCAGATCAGTTCTTGATCAGCTGCGTGTGGCCAAGTCAGCAACCAAGTCATCTGGTCTAAATCAGGGCCGCAGGAGCGATGACCCCCGGAAGTGTCGTTAGGTAATCATATGGTAAGATATTCAGCCTCTTATCCTCGAGCTTGTACTCGGTTTACAGTCTTTCGACAAGCACACAGATTCAATTAGAACTTTATACGCAATTTACGCCAGGCCACCTCAGGATAAGCAAGGAGCTCGCATCTAGTCAAACAAAACAAAAATAGAAAATATGTAAACATCCGCAACTTGGTTGGTACTGGAACTGCAGGGGGATGACTTGAGGAACTGGCTTGCTTAATACTCCTAACAATGCTAGGAGTGCGGTGGTAGGGAAGCCAGTATTATGATCAACAAAGTAATCGTAGGATTAAATAGAGCAGACAGGAACAGACCGAGATGCAGAGAGAGCCACGGGACACACAAGACAAAGATGCAGAGAGCCACGGGACACACAAGACCGAGATGCAGAAGTGCCATGGAGACGCAAGGAAGTATTTTTTCAGTACCAACATAAGTGTAATGTACTAGATGAGCACCAGACGAGCCAGGCTCTGGGAGTAGAAAAACTCTCGAAATTCATTAAGGGTATATCAAAGGTGGTGTAGGTGAAAGCCACACAATTTCAAGAGTAAATTTAACTGGGCACTGGAACCCTAGAGTAAACACTGTGAAGAGTTAATAATCTTGGAGTTATGACTCAACTCCTGCAAGCACAGCACCTGCACCAGTACCTGCACCAGTACCAGTACCTGCACCATAACCTGCGCCAGTGACAGTACTTGCACCATAACATGCACCAGTACCAGTACCTGCACCACAACCTGCACCAGTACCAACACTAGAACCGGTATCAACACTAATACCAACTATAGTACCAGTAACAACACCAGGTCTTGCACTCACACCAACAAACCGGCTTATATTCCAGATAGTGTTTTCTGCTATCTGAGGCACTTGTTCAGCCACTAAGCCACTGTAAGCCTTCTAAGCCTGTACGACTTCTAATCCCTTAAACCATCTAAGCCTATAAACCATCTACAAACAGCAGTTTAAACCTGGACTCTGTCTTGTTTGCGGGAGTTCCATTGGAAGATAAAATTTTATATAAACACAACATTCGATGCTGGTGAGATGCTCTTGATCTAAGAAACTGGATCGCTGTTTGACCCTTCTAAGTTTACAATAATAATCGATATACTGAGTCCAATTTCGCCCTCTTTAGTAGTCTCAGTGTGGATTAAAATGTACTCCCGAGCACAGCAGCAGCAAACAACAACAACAACAATAATAATGTATATAAATCTAAAAACACAATTGCTTTTTGTGTTCCGTGACGGTGACTCTTATAATGTTTTTTCATTATCCTGAACTCGTAAAAAACATCACATTCTACGCTGAGATATGCGTATAATTAAGAATATTTGTGGAGCTGGAGGGCAGGGGGGCCACGGGCAGCTCAGTAATCAAGTGCGCTGAGTCACTAGCATCGCCTCCAGCAGTTCTGCAATGGCTCTGTGATGTAGAAATTCTAGACGACGTGTTCTAGGTGACAAGGTTTTGGTAATGTATTTACACTCGACTCTCCTGACCCTAGACGAGACCCCGCCTGTGTCTACTGAACCCTCACGAACCAATAAAATAATAACCCGATAATGATGATTCGTATCGACGCGGCAAACGGCACTGCGGTCGTTGCAAATATGCACCTTTTATAATCTCGCTCGGGAACAGCGAGGTTGGAAAGACTGGTCAATGTTGATTGGAATTTTTAGTCGAGCGGACTTTCCACGTCAGCGGATCTATTTGAGACGACGTAATCTGACCCTTACATCGCCCGAGAATAAGATTTATTTTTCATGTTTGTGCTGGCTTGGGTGACCAAAGGTAGCAGTACGTAAATATTTCATGGATGATCGCTATACAGCTGGTTACGAGACGACTGTCTCCAGCTGGCACTCAGCTGATCAACATACCGCACTTTCTCAAGACTCGATATCATACTGCGATCCTTCCATACCAGAGATGGTTTTCCCAGCGAACACCTATCAGTTCTCACGATGGTCCTAGCCTTAACATAGTCCTACCCATTCTCGCATAGTCCTACTATCCATTCCCATGAAGGTTCTAACCAAACTTATTGGAATCTGAAGGTGACATAACTGTCAATTAGGTTAGTCAGGAAACAGGACAAGTATTTCCTGACGCGGGTCTTAGTCATATGGTGATCCGCAGTTGGAGTGTTGGTCATGTGACCGAGGCCTTCCGCTGGCTACCACTTGAAATCCTGAGGACCTACAATTTAAAAATCTCCACCTTCTACTGTCCATAATGCGGGAAATACAACCAAGGTGAAAGTGGTTATAATTTCAAGACATAATCTAAAAAAAAAGAAAAATATCCTAGAAGATTCCTGATCACCCAGGCTCCAGCAGTTTAAGGGAGCAGCAACAGTCTGATAGTTCAAGTTCTCAACATTCGTACATCTAAATGGATTTGATAGAAAACGATTACCTTTGATGAGTTCCGATAGTTTTTCTACTCCCAGAGCCCGGCCGTGGGTCAGGCTCTTCAGGCGTTTGCCAGGTCAACCAGGCTGTTGCTGCTGGTGGTCTACTGACCCAAATATCCATCACATCCTGGTCGATCTAGCAAAATCTTTTCTCTATCACTAAGAATACTTCTTCAGTGCCATGGAGAAAATAACATGAAAGAAATGTAAGGAAGATAACACGTACTGCCCCTGTCAGCAGAGGTCGAACCTCAGCTCTGTCTCTGCCTCTCAAGCTGGCAGAGGTCGAACCTCAGCTCTGTCTCTGCCTCTCAAGCTGGCAGAGGTCGAACCTCAGCTCTGTCTCTGCCTCTCAAGCTGGCAGAGGTCGAACCTCAGCTCTGTATCTGCCTCTCAAGCTGGCAGAGGTCGAACCTCAGCTCTGTCTCTGCCTCTCAAGCTGGCAGAGGTCGAACCTCAGCTCTGTATCTGCCTCTCAAGCTGGCAGAGGTCGACCTCAGGTCTGTCTCTGCCTCTCAAGCTGGCAGAGGTCGAACTCAGGTCTGTCTCTGCCTCTCAAGCTGGCAGAGGTCGAACCTCAGGTCTGTCTCTGCCTCTCAAGCTGGCAGAGGTCGAACCTCAGGTCTGTCTCTGCCTCTCAAGCTGGCAGAGGTCGAACCTCAGGTCTGTCTCTGCCTCTCAAGCTGGCAGAGGTCGAACCTCAGGTCTGTCTCTGCCTCTCAAGCTGGCAGAGGTCGAACCTCAGCTCTGTCTCTGCCTCTCAAGCTGGCAGAGGTCGAACCTCAGGTCTGTCTCTGCCTCTCAAGCTGGCAGAGGTCGAACCTCAGGTCTGTCTCTGCCTCTCAAGCTGGCAGAGGTCGAACCTCAGCTCTGTCTCTGCCTCTCAAGCTGGCAGAGGTCGAACCTCAGGTCTGTCTCTGCCTCTCAAGCTGGCAGAGGTCGAACCTCAGGTCTGTCTCTGCCTCTCAAGCTGGCAGAGGTCGAACCTCAGGTCTGTATCTGCCTCTCAAGCTGGCAGAGGTCGAACCTCAGCTCTGTATCTGCCTCTCAAGCTGGCAGAGGTCGAACCTCAGGTCTGTCTCTGCCTCTCAAGCTGGCAGAGGTCGAACCTCAGCTCTGTCTCTGCCTCTCAAGCTGGCAGAGGTCAAGCCTCAGCTCTGTACATCTGTACATCTTTATTTACTACAAGTACATGTACATGTACTTGTAGTAAATAAAGATATTATTATTATTGGGTTCCTTCGATGGGAGAAAGGGGAAGCTCTGACCGAAGACTCTCGGTCAGCCAGAAGATAAGGGTTATTTTTCATTCGGAGCTGATAATGGTGAGCAGACATGAAGGCTTCCTGTGCTGATGGAGAAAACTCTCAGCACTGACGTTGTGCTTAAAGAGACAGAGATAAAGATTGGTGGTGGAGACAACCATTGAGGGAGGTTAGATGGAGACAACCATTGAGGGAGGTTAGATGGAGACAACCATTGAGGAAGGTTAGATGGATACAACCATTGAGGGAGGTTAGATGGAGACAACCATTGAGGGAGGTTAGATGGAGACAACCATTGAGGAAGGTTAGATGGAGACAACCATTGAGGGAGGTTAGATGGGGGGGGGGGGGGGGGGGGGGGGGCCAGAGATAGGGATATTTTCATTCGGAGCTGGTATGGAGGCAGGAAGGCTTCCTGTGCTGATGATAAAACCTCAGCACTGACGTTGTGTTAAGAAGACAGAGATAAGAGGGGTGTGGAGACAACCATTGAGGAGGTTAGATGGAGACAGCCATTGAGGGAGGTTAGATGGAGACAGCCATTGAGGGAGGTTAGATGGAGACAACCATTGAGGGAGGTTAGATGGAGACATCCATTGAGGAGGTTAGATGGAGACAACCATTGAGGGAGGTTAGATGGAGACAACCATTGAGGGAGGTTAGATGGAGACAGCCATTGAGGGAGGTTAGATGGAGACAGCCATTGAGGGAGGTTACATTTGGTAAAATTTGTTAGGAAACAGGACAAGTGTTTCCTGACGCGGGTCTTAGTCCTATGATAACCCATCGATGGAACTTTTGAGTCATCTGACCGAGGCCTTCCCCTGGCTTACCCGTCCAACCCTTTAAAAATTGAACTTATAATTATATCCATTAGTATTTTTTTCAAGCAGGAGTGTTTCTTTGAATGGGGTGTTTATACCATTGTGTATCTCTTTATTCAAGTCTTTATAACCCATTTTTTAAGACAAAATGTATTGTAAATTCTCCATACAATGTTTTTTTAGTATCCCAGTACCTATTAATAAGTTTATAATTTATATAATTTCTAATACAGGTATTATTAAACAATTTAAAATGTTTTTTTATTGTGATTTGGAGTTATCCCTAAGAAATGACGAGATGTTCCTTTTGGTAAGTTAAGGTGAACTTAAGTTACTGTGAGTTAGGAGGCTTCTTGAACATCCCTTATTAACTAAAGTGAGTTAAGAGGTTGAAATCTTTAAGTGGTACTTGCTAAGTGGAATGTAATTATCTCTGCTGGGGGGTAATGAACTACGCTGGTTCCCCCCTGGTATTACAGCACCACAGTCCGGCTAATCAGGAACCAGCTTAAGTTTATCAAGTAACTTCTTGAAGACAGCCGGAGATTTTGTTGGTAATTTCTCCTATGCACGAAGGAAGGGTTAAGAGTCTTGGTACCCTTATATTTACTGGGTACTATCTCGGTGTACTCATAAATGCCCTGCTTTTCACTGGAGGCATTTTGCACGGTTAGGTTTTATATGGAGTGATCTGAGCGTGCGGGTTTATGACCAATCTCTCCAGAATTCTCCAGATATAGATTATGAAGAGTCTTTCTGGCATCCATTTACCCTGAGTACACATCAAGGGACTTAAAGCGTGACCAGTGGTTCAAATGCTTGAGAAAATATATTCATGTGGTGAAGGTTCTGTGTATGTTCTCTAGTTGTGCAGTCCCTCCTGTCTTGAAGGTCGTTAGTCTACGATAATAGTGCATCCTGGGAGGAAGTGACTGCCAAAGAATCATCACTGGCTTGATATCTCTTTTCTAAATGTTCTAGTTATTCAGGAAGTCATTTTCATTGTGGTTACAACAATAACAATGATGTGATCATTGAATGCAACAATCTCTGACATTGTTAACTTGATTGTATTTACACTTTTAAATGCAAGTTTTTATATTAGGTTGTACATAGTGGGAACAAAATTAGGTATGTTTCCCTGTTATGTTCCACTACAGTGAGAGTTATGGCTCAGGTGATGTCCTCAAGCCAGTTCTTGATCAGTTAGGTGCCAGATCAACCAGGCTCTGATGGATAAGTGGGGCAGCAGGCCACTAGTAGCAATAGCCTGCTTGACCTGGCTAACACTAGACGAGCCTGGCCCATGGCCGGGCTCCAGGAGTAGAAAAACTCTGGGAACTCATCAAAGTTTTGGTTCCAGCAGAACTGGAGTTACTATTACTTTAGTGGTGCCAGGGTTTTCCTGTCCCTAAGGTCTGGTGGGCCGTCCACGCAGCAACAACCTGGTGAAACAAATGTGAGAAGGAGAAAGTTATATATTTTCGCAGATTATATTTAATTAGCACAAGAATGTCACGTTGGCCACTTTTAAACAAGTAATTTTTTTTTTTATTCGTTATTGTGAAATTCTGCATACAACATTCTCTCTCTCTCTCTCTCTCTCTCTCTCTCTTTCTCTTCTCTCTTTTCTTCTGTCTGTCTGTCTGTTTCTCTTCTCTCTCTCTCTCTCTCTCTCTCTCTCTCTTCTCTCTTTCTCTGTCTGTCTGTCTTCTCTCTCTTTCTCTCTCTCTCTCTTCTCTTTTCTCTCTCTTCTTCTCTTCTTCTCTTCTCTCTCTCTCTCTCTCTCTTCTCTCTCTCTTGTCTCTTGCTCTTTTAACATGTTTTTTCTTTCGTTATTTACTCTCTTCTCTCTCTCTCTCTCTCTCTCTCTCTCTCTCTCTCTCTCTCTCTCTCTCTCTCTCTCTCTCTCTCTCATGTGAAAAAACATATTTCCGTAATGTGACTGACTATTTTCAGTGCTCTTTTCTTCCTCAACAGTCTCCTGGTACCCCTTTTCCTGATGTCCATTCACAGGGAGCACCTTCACCTGGTGTCCCTTCATCTGGAGCACCTTCACCTGGTGTCCCTTCATCTGGAGCACCTTCACCTGAGTGTCCTTCATCTGGAGCACCTTCACCTGGTGTCCTTCATCTGGAGCACCTTCACCTGGTGTCCCTTCAGCTGGAGCACCTTCACCTAGTGTCCCTTCATCTGGAGCACCTTCACCTGGTGTCCCTTCATCTGGAGCACCTTCACCTGGTGTCCCTTCATCTGGAGCACCTTCACCTGGTGTCCCTTCATCTGGAGCACCTTCACCTGGTGTCCCTTCATCTGGAGCACCTTCACCTGGTGTCCCTTCATCTGGAGCACCTTCACCTGGTGTCCCTTCATCTGGAGCACCTTCACCTGGTGTCCCTTCATCTGGAGCACCTTCACCTGGTATCCCTTCATCTGGAGCACCTTCACCTGGTGTCCCTTCATCTGGAGCACCTTCACCTGGTGTCCCTTCATCTGGAGCACCTTCACCTGGTGTCCCTTCATCTGGAGCACCTTCACCTGGTGTCCCTTCATCTGGAGCACCTTCACCTGGTGTCCCTTCATCTGGAGCACCTACACCTGGTGTCCCTTCATCTGGAGCACCTTCACCTGGTCTCCCTTCATCTGGAGCACCTTCACCTGGTGTCCCTTCATCTGGAGCACCTACACCTGGTGTCCCTTCATCTGGAGCACCTTCACCTGGTGTCCCTTCATCTGGAGCACCTTCACCTGGTGTCCCTTCACCTGGAGCACCTTCACCTAATTTCCCTTCATCTGGAGCACCTTCACCTGGTGTCCCTTCATCTGGAGCATTTTCACCTGGTGCCTTTTCACCTTGTACACAAAGAGATAACCCAAGACTTTTCAAGACCGCCCTTGTTGACTGTAAGCCTACATGTACAAGCCTGGGAGAGCCACTTCAAACGGCATCACCCTGCTTCTCCCTCACTCAGGCAGCTGACCTCACTCAGTCAACAAAGTGTTACTCCTCGCTGGGCATGGCCCCCCGGGGCCATGGGCACTAACACACTGCCTGTGTTCCCACGTTATCGCAAATAAAGAAGCCTCCGAAGCCTTATCATTGTTCCCTGCTTACAACGACCTTAATTAAATTAGAAAACACCTTTTCATACATAAAGGTAATTACAAATCCTCCAGCTGTCTTCAGGAGGGAACTGGAAAAATTTCTCAAGCCAGTTCCTAATCAGCCTGGCAGTGCTTCCTATTGCGAAGTACATTCTGCTAACACCAACAGTCTAACTGGTCAGGCCATCAACTAGAAAGCCTGGTCAGGGACGGGCTGCAGGAGCGATTACTCCATGAATCAAGAGGTAGACAACAAGCAGATAGATCCCGTCACCTGGCACTCGTTAACCTGGAAGCAGACAGTCCAACGTTGACACTACAGCCCGGTTGATCAGGGATTCGGGCGAACCCATCAATAAGAATAATTGATGTAGCTGAAAAGTTGGACAATGGATATTAAATTTTGTAAATAGTGGTAGTAACAAGGTTGAGTACTGCAAGATCATTATGTTGTGGCCCTGGATGAACTGGTAAATAAGTTAAATGCTGATGTACTGTACACTGATTATGGAATTTGTTTTGACGAGTTTGACTATGGTGTGATTGCTCACAAAATCCGAATAAAAGGAATAACTGAAAAAGTGGGCAGATGGATATTCAAATATAACCCAGAGAGTAGAAGTAAACAGAGTGAAGTCTCAGGTTGCCATGGTAAACTATTCCCAAGGCACAGTGCTCTCCCCACTTCTGTTTCTCAATCATATATCCGACATTGGCAAGAACATAAATCATAGCACCGTTACATCCTTTGCTGATAACACCAGAATCTTTATGAGCATGGCGTCTTGAGACGGAATTTTCAGGCGGCTATAAATCAAGCCTTCCAGTAGGCCTCAGAAAATAATGTGATTAACGAGGACAAGTTTCAGTTGCTCCGCTATGGAAGTATGAAGGAAACAGATGATGAAACGAAGTACAGAACAAACTCAAATCATCCAGTAGAGTGAAAGTCCCAAGTGCGAAATCTGGGAGTAATGATGACGGAAAATCTCACATTCAAAGAGCTCAACAATTTTGCTACTGTTGATACTGAGGACTCTTGTTTTCACCAGGCTAGACCACTGCTGTATACTCACCGCCATCGTCAAATTAAGCGAGATTGATGAACTGGAAAACGCGCAGAGAACTTTCACTGCCCGCATATTCTCACTTGTATCTGAACTACTGACAATATTTGACGTCCCTTGAACTGTTTTTCTTGGAATGAAGGCAAGAAAAGTACATAATTTACACCTGTACAATCCTGGAGGGACTGTCCCAAGCCTGAACACTAAATCACTTGAAGTAACAATCAGGTAATCAGTCCCTCAACCTGGAGTCGATGTGTTCAGTCCATCTTGATCAAAGTAGAGTATATGCTTGGAAAAAGGGATTATGTCCTGCAGATAGGTGAGGTGAAGCAGTTGGAGGCAGCGTCACAAGTGGAAAAATCCAGCAGTGGAAGTAGGCCATGACTGTAGGTTAGGCAAGCGTTGCAGAATTCCCTGCATCAACATTCCAAGATGTTGCTGTGTCTGACACATTATACAAATAGTTTACAAAATCTATTTTCTGAACCATTTATATAGTTTCAAACGTTTCTGACATGTGACATCACATACATTCCTGACCTGTGACATCACATACATTCCTGACCTGTGACATCACATACATTCCTGACCTGTGACATCACATACATTCCTGACCTGTGACATCACATACATTCCTAACATTCTTGAGCTGGGACGTCAGAGCTACGTCACTCAAGCTTGAAGTGTGCACAAACTCTTGTCATGTTACCTAAGTCTCTGATGATGACCCTTTGCTCAAAAGTTCTTAGAGGCTTCTTTTGACTGTTCCCACAGCTTAGAGGATGAATACTGCAATAGATCATGAATTTCAGGACGTTATTTACCTGGTGTCGGCTGAGACCTTTCTTTTCGAGGAGGCCACTTAACACTGCCTAACAACCTAGCAACCAAGAGCTGCACCTCCATTGCTCGTAAGCAATACCAGTCGTAGATAAGACACATGCTGCACAACAAGTTTTTATTAGGTTAACGTTTCGTTCTGCGTATAGCTGAATCAAGTCTTTTCTTCACTGTTGGTTGCGGTAAGACACTTGGATCCAACAATGGGCAGAGCCTCTTGTTGTCGTCGTCAAGAGGGCGCTGCTCTAGCTGGATCTTAATACAAAAACAGGTAAATAAAACCGCTTGCTTCTTGTTGGGTGGGTCAGAGGAAGGGAAGAGAAGAGGAGGAAAAGAGGAAGGTAAGGGGAAGGGAAATACTGGTACGGGAGGGGAGACTGCTATATCCACCTTGAGATATGGCGAATAAAGCACAGCATTAGAGTCCTTTGTCGGCACTCATTACCTGGCTGATAAGGTGCGCTTTTAAGATAGCGGAGCAGTCAAAGTACACGTTATCACTACCTACTCTTGGTGCCTGCAACCACGTATTCTTCTAGGGATTGTCTTGGTGCCTGCAACCACGTATTCTTTTAAGGATTGTCTTGGTGGCTGCAACCACGTATTCTCCCAGGAATTTTCTTGGTGGCTGCAACCACGTATTCTTCCAGAGATTGTCTTGGTGCCTGCAACCACGTATTCTCCAAGGGATTGTCTGGGTGCCTGCAACCACGTATTCTTCCATGGATTGTCTTGGTGCCTGCAACCACGTATTCTTCCAGAGATTGTCTTGGTGCCTGCAACCACGTATTCTTCCATGGATTGTCTTGGTGCCTGCAACCACGTATTCTTCCAGAGATTGTCTTGGTGCCTGCAACCACGTATTCTCCCAGGGATTGTCTTGGTGGCTGCAACCACGTATTCTCCCAGGGATTGTCTTGGTGGCTGCAACCACGTATTCTCCCAGGGATTGTTTTGGTGGCTGCAACCACGTATTCTCCCAGGGATTGTTTTGGTGGCTGCAACCACGTATTCTTCCAGACATTGTCTTGGTTCTTGCAACCACGTATTCTTCCAGAGATAGTCTTGGGGCTGCACCACATACCCTGCCAATGATAGTTGTCGTCCCGTTAACCATGTACCCTGCCAGGGATAGTCAGGATGTATATTCTTCCCGTGGTCGTGTTTTGTAACTGCCATTTTAGACGGGTTAGTCTTCATGAGAGTTTTCCTTATTGTATTTTTGAACCACTTTACGAGTGTGCATTGCAAGACGAGGTAATCACCACAGTCAGATTCAAGGATTGATTCAAAAGGTGCATTTCCTACAAATTCGAAAAAAAAGACACGTTGCAGAGAAAGCTTTTGTTAAGACAAAGTTTCGTTCTTTGAGCTTAACCAGGTTATGACATGGAAAGTCTCTCCTCAGAGTGAAACGTTGTCCTAATAAAAGCTTGTTTTTGCAATGGGTGTTTTTTCGAGAAAATTAGTTTGCGTTAAACACAAACATCCCGCACATAGAAACACTGCTGGGACAAGTGTAGAAGTCTTCAAGAGGAAACTGGACAAGTATCTTCACCAGGTGCCAGATCAACCGTGATGGATATGTGGGCCAGCGGGCCTCCAGCAGCAATAGCCTGGTTGACCAGGCAAGCACCAGACGAGCCTGGCCCATGGCCGGGCTCCGAGAGTAGTGAGACTATCAAAACTCATCAAAGGTATATCAAAGGTAAAGTTATACGAGAGGAAAGCTTACGAGTCAGTACCGGATCAGCCAGGCTGTGGTTCGTACGTTGGACTACGTGCGTCCAGCAGTAACAGCCTCGTAAATGAATGGTTCAGAGAACCGACGAGTTGATAAATTAGACACATATGCAACACTTGGGTATCTTTATTGAGGAAACGTTTCGCCACACAGTGGCTTCATCAGTCCAATACAAAGAAGAATCGTGAAGATCAGGAGGAGTTTGAGGTAATCAGTCCCTCGGCCTTGAGTCGATGTAGTCAGTCCATCAATCTTGTAAAGAATACAGCATATGTGTGAATAAGTAGCTTATATACCGTAGGCAGGAGAGGTGCAGCAGTCGTAGGTGGTGTCACATTTGACCAATGTGGAAGTAGGTCGTGCCCAAGGGTTAGGCAAGATTGATGGACTGACTACATCGTCTCAAGGCCGAGGGACTGATTACCTCAAACTCCTCCTGATCTTCACGATTCTCCTTTGTATGGACTGATGAAGCCACTGTGTGGCGAAACGTTTCCTCAATAAAGATACCCAAGTGTTGCATATGTGTCTAATTTATCAGTAACAGCCTCGTTGATCAGGCCCTGATCCACCAGGAGGCCTGGTCGTGGATCGGGTCGCGGGGGCGTTGATCCCCGGAGTACCCTCCAGGTAGGTAGCCAGGTAGGTAGCCAGGTAGGTAGCCAGGTATCAGGTGGTAATATGAGTATGATGGACTTGAACCAGTATCTCAAGAGGTTAAGCTCAGTGGCACTAGAAAAATACTCCAGACAAATACTATTAAGGCAGTGAGGAAATGAGTAAGAAATAGAGAAGCTTCCTTTACAAGCAAAGACGAAGAATCACAGAACTGCTCCAAGGCAGTTAATAAGTATGACACATGTGCAACAGTTAGGTATCTTTATTCTGAAACGTTTCGCCTACACAGCAGGCTTCTTCAGTCGAGTACAGAAAAATTGATAAAAGCAGTAGAGATATGAAGACGATGTAATCAGTCCATCACCCTTGAAGACGTAGTTTTGAGGTGGTCAGTCCCTCAGCCTGGAGAAGTGTATTTGTTCCATAGTATAAATCATTGTGAAGTAGAAGCGACAGTATGGACACTTATATACTGTCAGAAGTTGAGGTGTAATCCACATTGTTTCAGACTATGAAACAAATACACTTCTCTAGGCTGAAAACACGTCTTCAAGGGCGAGGGACTGATTACAACGTCTTCACATCTCTACTGCTTCTATCAAATTTTCTATACTCGACTGAAGAAGCCTTTTGTGTAGGCGAAACGTTTCAGAATAAACATACCTAACTTTAAGACTATAGAAATGGATCGTATATTAAGTTGAAAGAAATCCAAAATATTTTTGTCTTATGCAAAATACCAGACCAACTTTACTATCAAGTTCTTGCTTACGTTGATAACAAATGAGTGTAATATTGAAGTGACAATAAAACTATCTGTCCAGTGAGCCATTAACCAGACCAAAAATTAACAATCTCACAATAATTTTCTATGAATAAGACTCGAAATTCTGCCGAAATATCCATAATTTCTGACATAACCGCACACGACAAGACCATTAAGAACATGCACCAGGCCCTGGCTTGTGCAACTTTATATTCATCAAGAAATACAAGAAATCACTATCACGTATTTTTAATATCTTGTGGAGATGGAGTCTAGAAACAAGACTCATGATACAGTCTAGAAACAAGACTCATGACACAGTCTAGAAACAGGACTCATGACACAGTCTAGAAACAAGACTCATGACACAGTCTAGAAACAAGACTCATGACACAGTCTAGAAACAAGACTCATGACACAGTCTAGAAACAAGACTCATGACACAGTTATTTCAAACTACGGACGTAACCGCAGTCTACACAGGCGGCAGTAATATATTAGTAAAAAATCTATTTCAATAGCACTGACGTGCCACATCAACATTTCTAACAGCGTTTTAAAAAGGAACATTTGTAAACACGTGAAACATAGGTGAGACATAATTTACACCTGAAGAATTCTGGACTGATTGGTCTCAACTCTGCATACTGACGTCACTCTTTATGAAAGTAAGAGGTTCTGAAGACAGTGTAAAATAACTGTAATGAAAATCAGGGATTCAGTAAGTAAACTTAAAGATTTACTAAATCAACAAGTGTAACGCGACCAGAGCGTTTCAACAGCCTGGCTTCACACATAAGAGGAGTTCCCAACAGACAGACCCCTGGCTGTCTTCCAAGACGTAACGTAATAAGTTTCTCAGTTCAACTCCTGGCCAGCTGGGCTGCAGTCCATCCTCTTAATAACAGACAGTATATCACTGTTGCTATGACAGTTAAAAGTGTGACTGTTTAAAGTGTTGAACAGTGATTATCTGAGTCAACTACTGCCCTCGGTGGCTCCAGTTTTCTCTTCACACAAAGAGTTTTTATCGCCTTTATCTCTTAATTATTGGCGTTGTAGTATAATTGGTTAATTTTTTACTGATAGAGACGATCTAACTAAATTAAACCTAAATAAATCTAACTTAAATATTGTAACTGAAAAATTTGTTGCAAGCAATTTGTCAGAAATCCACACAGAATTTTCGGCCTGGCCTGACCTGGCCTGGGAGTAGGCTGCGGGGGTGACCCCTTAAATCTTCAAGTAACCTTCAGGTAACATCGTAGACTTGTATTTCAGCAGCTCTGTCGACGGTTAAGCTTATGCGCGTAGTAAATTGTCTTATCAGGCTGTTGCTATTTGTAACTCGTACACTTTTTATAACCAGCACACCAAGTCCGTAAACTCCTGACGGATCATTGTTGGATGATCCTGAGGTCATTTTTACAAGGTAATAATAATTCTCGTACCATATGAACGTGAAACATAATTCTGTATTTACTGTCTCGCAAAATCGTTTACCACACTGATCAGTTCATTACTACAATCACCATTTCTTCACAAAACAATAATTTACAACACTGAACAAATTGGATACATCCTGCCATCCAGTGAACAAACTATACTGAACAGTCCATTAATAAACTGAAGCATCAATTAATACGTTGAATAATCATCGACAGTACTGATCAATCCATTACTATTCTGAACAAAAGACGACGGCAGTATTTACCAGGGCTAATATTAAGTACCTCTCCAGGGCGACAAGTTCTGCATTTAATATTCTGTTAGTAGAGAGAAATATTCAAGCTGAATGTACAAGTGCTTTGAATGCTGACTTCAACTTAGCAGTCTTTGTTCAACAATGTACTCTAGCTTGGCGAGATTTTGTACACTGTACTCTGGCTGGTAGGTTTTGGAACAATGTAGACACTGACCTGGCAGGTGTTTCAACAGTGTACTCGCTGGTCTGGTACACCGTTCAACAGTGTACGCGCTGGTCTGGTACACCGTTCAACAGTGTACTCGCTGGTCTGGTACACCGTTCAACAGTGTACTCGCTGGTCTGGTACACCGTTCAACAGTGTACTCGCTGGTCTGGTACACCGTCTGAACGTTACTGTACCTGGTCTGGTACACCGTTCAACAGTGTACTCGCTGGTGTGGTACACCGTTCAACAGTGTACTCGCTGGTCTGGTACACCGTTCAACAGTGTACTCGCTGGTCTGGTACACCGTTGAACAGTGTACTCGCTGGTCTGGTACACCGTTCAACAGTGTACTCGCTGGTGTGGTACACCGTTCAACAGTGTACTCGCTGGTCTGGTACACCGTTCAACAGTGTACTCGCTGGTCTGGTACACCGTTCAACAGTGTACTCGCTGGTCTGGTACACCGTTCAACAGTGTACTCGCTGGTCTGGTACACCGTTCAACAGTGTACTCGCTGGTCTGGTACACCGTTCAACAGTGTACTCGCTGGTCTGGTACACCGTTCAACAGTGTACTCGCTGGTCTGGTACACCGTTCAACAGTGTACTCGCTGGTCTGGTACACCGTTCAACAGTGTACTCGCTGGTCTGGTAAACCGTTCAACAGTGTACTCGCTGGTCTGGTACACCGTTCAACAGTGTACTCGCTGGTCTGGTACACCGTTCAACAGTGTACACAGTGACTAGGTATAAACGGTTCGGAAAACCGACAAGTTGATGACTGAGACACTTGTGCAAAACTTGGGTATCTTTACTGTGGAAACGTTTCGCCAGCCAGTGTCTGAGGGACTGATTACCTCAAACTCCTTCTCATCTTCCACCATTCATCTCTGTATTGGACTGAGGAAGCCTCTGGTTGACCACACAATACAGATATCCAAGTATTGCACATGTGTCTCATTCATCAATGTACTAAGTGGCTTTGTTGTGGCTTTGATGGACTCTGAGCATCCCATCGATGAGAAACAAATTAAGGCCTCACCTAGATTACAGTAAGGCCTCACCTAGATTACGCAGCTCAGTTTTGGTCTCCATATTACAGAATGGACATAAATTCGTTAGAAAACATTCAGCGTAGAATGACTAAATTAATACATAGCATTAGAAATCTTCCTTACGAAGAAAGATTGAAGACCCTAAAATTACATTCACTTGTAAGACGTAGAATGAGGGGAGACATGATCGAGGTATACAAGTGGAAAATGGGTATTAACAAAGGGGATATAAATAAGGTCTTGAGGATATCTCTCCAAGAGAGAACCCGCAATAATGGATTCAAGTTAGATAAGTTTAGATTTAGAAAGGATATAGGAAAGTATTGGTTTGGAAATAGGGTAGTTGATGAGTGGAACAGTCTGCCTAGTAGGGTTATTGAAGCTAGGACCTTGGGTAGTTTCAAATTTAGGTTGGATAAATTCATGAGTGAGAGGGGTTGGATTTGAGTGGGACTCGCGCATGAGTGGGTAGAATTGTCAAAGCTTATTTCTTGGGTAGCATTGAAAATTTGGTTGAGCAAATATTCTGTTAGTGGGACGGATTGTGAAGGACCTGCCTAGTATGGGCCAACAGGCCTGCTGCAGTGCTCCTCCTTTCTTATGTTCTTATGTTCTTATAGGATGTTCATGGGGCTGAAAACGAAACAGAACCATGGGAAGACATGAAGGAAGGAACCAGGTCCTCCTAACCATGAGAGCCGGAGCACCCAGGTCACTCTAGACACTTACTTAACATTCTGTCCACAAAGTTCTCTCTCAGTTTGCATTCATAACAGCTGGTAAAGACACTTGCTGTTGAACACTGCATTCTGAAGCAGGAGCAAACACAGTCTGCTGTGTCACTGCTTCCCAGCATGGACATGAGATATACTTGTAAAACGCTTGGCTATCGTTATTGCGGAGACCTTTCGTTAAGCATAGGCTTTATCGGTGGAAAGATGTGAAGAGGAAGTTGAAGGTGTTACAAAATGACACGATATCTATTACTAATAGATATCTCCAGTGAACACTAGAAAGGAAAGCCCTTCTAGCATCCAGCCTGTTACTGGGCTTTTGCAACAAAGTCAGTATCCTGGTTCAGTTATCCGACATATTATATAGATGAAGAGGATTACAACTGATAGGGTACTAACCAAAGTAAATGATTTAAAGATTTATTAACAAAGTGAGAAAATCTAGGGTAACGTAGTAAAGTAAATCAAATATAAAGATATTAATTAAGATATCAAATAGGATACTTAGGAGGGTAGCTCCTACACTGCTCTCGTATACAATAAGTCTGTGCTGAGGGCACATACATATAAATGACTCAGAGGTACCATTAGGTACAATGTCAGTACTTACAATAATATATACATATAATAATAAATGTGTGTACGAGTGTGCTCCCGGTAACTATGACTCGACTCAACCAGTGTACGACAGAACAACTTCTCATAAGCTAGCTGTACTAACAAATTGACAACCAGAACAGCTTGATTGTCTAGTAAAATGACCACTTCGCAGAACAGCACTATAACAGGCAACAGCAACACAGCATCAGGAACAAGGAGATAGAAACTCGACCCTAACTGGGGACCATCAGTAGATCCTCCAAAACAGTCATAAAACTCCCTTTCTACTGAAACTAGGTTCAGCATAAACAATCCCAAACTGTGGCAGTGCACAGATGCCTTATCGAAGTAGGTCCATAGCTATAGCTTGAGACCTGAGTTATCAAAGAGTGTCGAAGTGACACACAACCCAGAACAAAGTCGAATAATCACTGTCTAGTCTATTCTCTGTGAACAGAGTTACACAGAGTTCTGAGAAGTATGATTCGCCTCACCAACAAATACATACTCTACCCAACAGAGTTTAATGTCGAGAACAACAAGAGTGAGGAGTTGACTCGACGAGGGCAGCAGGCCAGAGAGAGAGATGAAAGAGGAACTACCACCCAGCTCAGGTGTGTCCAGAGACTGACTCCTCCCCGCAACGAGACGCCGGCCGCGTAACAGTCGTTTGCCAACACCAAGGCAGTTACTACACACTCTCGAGCACAACAAAATATAATATCCTACCTAATATATATATAGCTAAGTTAAATAAGAGTCTAATAATAATATAAAGCCAAATATTAACGATTTAGCTATAATCGAGAATATTCGCAATATAAAATTATAGAAAATTGAAATATACATTATATACATTGAGGCCCAGTTCAAGGGGCGCAACAGAAGGTAATCAGTCCCTCAGCCTAGAGATTATTATTATTTTTATTATTATCAGAATATATATGTGTGTGTGTGTGTGTGAGAGAGAGAGAGAGAGAGAGAGAGAGAGAGAGAGAGAGAGAGAGAGAGAGAGAGAGAGAGAGAGAGAGAGAGAGAGAGAGAGAGAGAATGATAGGGGCAGCAAATAGGGGGATATTATTGCACCTGATATTCTTCGCACGTTATCATGAGTTCCTTGCCGCACCTGTGAAGGTCGCAACTCATGAGTTCCTTGCCGCACCTGTGAAGGTCGCAACTCATGAGTTCCTTGCCGCACCTGTGAAGGTCGCAACTCATGAGTTCCTTGCCGCACCTGTGAAGGTCGCAACTCATGAGTTCCTTGCCGCACCTGTGAAGGTCGCAACTCATGAGTTCCTTGCCGCACCTGTGAAGGTCGCAACTACAAACAGATGCGTTCACTAATTCACTAGAATCTAGACTGATGAAATATTTTGTTATACGAAGGTTCGTAGTTTATTCCCATAAGGAAGGAGTTATCGTGTCACGCATCACCCGACCATCAACACACAATGCTCTGTCTCAAACAGCCACTTGACACAAAAAAATAGCTTTGTTTGGATAGCATATTTTTAGTAATGGCGGCAGTCATGAATAAAGAGGTGGTGGAGTGACCTTGTCTGTGTTAATGAGACCTGTTCTCGTATCAGTTGTGTGATCAGTACGTCAATCTTGATAAGAGCACAATATATGCTGTGCTCTTCTAAATCCTTCCTTAGTGATCCCAGGCTCTTCTAAATCCTTCCTTAGTGATCACAGGCTCTTCTAAATCATCCCTTAGTGATCCCAGGCTCTTCTAAATCATCTCACAGTGATCCCAGGCTCTTCTAAATCCTTCCTTAGTGATCCCAGGCTCTTCTAAATCCTACCTTAGTAATACCGGGCTCTTCAAAATACTCCCTTAGCGATCCCAGTCTCTTCTAAATCCTCCCTTAGCAATCCCAGGGTCTTCTAAATTCTCCCTTAGTGATCCTAGGCTCTTCTAAATCCTCTCTTAGTTATCCTAGGCTTTTCGAAATCATCTCTTAGTAATCCCAGGCTCTTCTAAATCCTCCCTTAGTGATAGTGATCCCAAACTCTTTTAAATCCTCCCTTAGTGATCCCAGGCTCTTCTAAATCCTCCCTTAGCGATCCCAGGCTCTTCTAAATCGTCCCTTAGTGATAGTGATCCAAGGCTCTTCTAAATCCTCCCTTAGCGATCCCAGGCTCTTCTAAATCATCCCTTAGTGATCACAGGCTCTTCTAAATCATCTATTAGTGATCCCAGGCTCTTCTAAATTATCTCTTAGTGATCCCAGGCTCTTCTAAATCCTTCCTTAGTGATCCCAGGCTCTTCTAAATCCTTCCTTCTTGATCCCAGGCTCTTCTAAATCATCTCTTAGTGATCCAAGGCACTTCTAAATCCTCCCTTAGCGATCCCAGGGTCTTTTAAATTCTCCCTTAGTTAGTTTGATATCTTTATTATGCACCCCATACCCATCCTGTGGGCGGTAGTCAAAAGATTACAGAGGTACATAATGGGTCCAGGGACTGGACCTCAAAGTTTGATAGCTGAGCAAGTTACAAAGGTAATGAACTCAGATGGTCACAATCATGACAAGTTACAAAGGTATTTGCAGATTACAGAGGTATATATAGGGTCCAGAGACTGGGCCCCAAAGTTTTGATAGCTGAACAAGGTACAATGGTAATTAATTCACTAGTTACAAGGTAATGAATCATGTAAGTAAATTTACTTACGTTTGTACATGGTTGCACTCATGAACAAATTATAAAGCAATGAGCAATCTATTAGTCTACACCCAGCTACAACTGTAATTAGTTATTGGTGCAAATTTTAATTGTTGGGTCACACACACACACACATATACATATACACATACACACGCATACATGTATATACATACACACATACACATACACACATGTACATACACACACACACACACACACACACACACACACACGTGTCAATGCTTTATTTACAGGGAGCAAAGTCAGGGTATTTTTCCAGAATGGTCTGTAATATACCACTGTGGATAAAATACTTTGACATATCTTGAACATTTCTGAATGAGTAGTCTCTGAATTCATTAATTTTATCGCACTCCAGTACATAATGACGCAGGGTGTGACAATAATCCAACTGGCAAAGTTTACATCTTGTTTGGTCTACATCTGGTGGTGGTGATTTAACCTGCCAAAGATACTTGTAACCCAGCCGGAGGCGGGCGGTAGTGACATCCAAGAGTCTGCTTATTTTGTTGGATGCACCATAGACATGTGGCTCCTCCTGCATGATAGAATGATGATAGATGGACTGACTGGTGTCAAACTCCCTGAGTCTTAAGTCAATAAAATTCAGTTGAAGTTCTTTTCGTATTATTGTTCTCAAACTGCTAACTGACAAGCCAAGATTGTAATCTATCCCCTCTTTGAAAGCATAAAACTTAGCCAATTTATCAGTTCTATCATGCATCTGAAGACCAATGTGAGATGGAATCCACAGCATGTGCACTCTGACTCTACTATCCAGAATCCTACCATACCTGTGCCTGGCTTCTGACACGAGCATGCTACAAGTTATACTTGATGAGTTGAGAGCATTTATGGATGACAGAGAAT
>WNWK01011393.1:0-64759 GCA_009830355.1 Cherax destructor
TGTATGTAGTAGTAGTAGTATTGGTGGTAGTAGTAGTAGTATTGGTCACAGATCTACTCTAACGTAAAATTCGTGGCCTCAACCATCATGAATTTGATGTCGTAACTATACACAGTAACTGCAGTTAGAGTAGAGCTCTAACCACAGTTACTTTGGATAAGTACAGATGCTTGTACGTGACTGAAGAAGGTCACCATACTGGCGAAATGTTTCGTAAGTCAGAATACTTGTCAGTGTTGTAGACCTTCATAATGTTGTATGTTGCCTTCAGCAAGCATGTCCCTGGCTTCCACATTATTCTAGGTCTGCGTTACTACACTAACAACTGTCTGCTTCACATACAGTTAGTCTAACTTAGTCTACTTTAGTTCTTGCCCTTTGACTCATTGTATGCAAGATGTAATGGTAGTTCTGTGCCTCACTCCTCTCTAGACCAGGGATCCCTAAACTTCACCTCTTTACCCCTTCATGAAGTTGAACAGGGATCCCTAAACTTCACCTCTTTACCCCTTCATGAAGTTGAACAGGGATCCCTAAACTTCACCTCACTCACACCTTCATGAAGTTGAACAGGGATCCCTAAACTTCACCTCACTCACCTCTTCATGAAGTTGAAGTGGGATCCCTAAACTTCACCTCACTCACCTCTTCATGAAGTTGAAGAGGGATCCCTAAACTTCACCTCACTCACACCTTCATGAAGTTGAACAGGGATCCCTAAACTTCACCTCATTACCCCTTCATGAAGTTGAAGTGGGATCCCTAAACTTCACCTCACTCACACCTTCATGAAGTTTCAGATTGTTCATCAACCCCCAAACATTTATCGTATAAAAATTTAATAAATAGTATTTTAGGTAATACTACTATTAATAATAATAATAATAATAATAATAATAATAATAATAATAATAATAAGTAAGATTTAATATACCCCTTTTTACTGAAACTGTTGAGTTTGAGCCCAGGAAGTAGACTCAGTACGGGAAATGAACATGAATACCACACGTACAGTACCATCCCAGGACAGGGGAGAGGAGAGAGACAAGGGGGGGGGTAGACGTTCACAGATAAACAAGACAAAGCACCTCCCCCCAATAATTTTCTGACCCCCTTTTTCACCCCTTAGCCATTGATCGACCCCTTTGATAGTCCCAACGAATATTAGGGGTCGATATTGACCACTTTGGGGAACCCCTGGAAACCTAGAACCTGAAACCCCTGGAAACCTAGAACCTGAAACCCCTGGAAACCTAGAACCTGAAACCCATGGAAACCTAGAACCCTTTGAAGAGTTTCGAGAGTATCTACTCTCTGAGCCCGGCCATGGGCCAGGCTCGTCTGGTGCTTGCCTGGTCAACCAGGCTGTTGCTGCTGGAGGCCCGCTGCCCCACATATCCATCACAGCCTGGTTGATCTGGCACCTGGTGAAGATACTTGTCCAGTTTCTTCTTGAAGGCTTCTACACTGGTTCCAGCTGTGTTTCTGATATATTCTGGTAAGATGTTGAATAGTCTGGGACCCCGGATGTTAATACAGTGCTCCCGTATTGTCCCCACCGCACCCCTGCTCCTCACTGGGTTTATTTTACACTTTCTCCCATATCTCTCACTCCAGTATGTTGTTATGGCAGTGTGCAGATTTGGGACCAGGCCCTCAAGTACTTTCCATGTATATATTATCATGTATCTCTCTCTCCTCCGCTCCAATGAGTACATGTTCAAGACTTGAAGGCGTTCCCAATAATTTAGATGTTTCAATGGCTCAATGTAGCCGTAAACGATCTCTGGATTTGTTCCAGCTCTGCTATTTCTCCTGCCCTGAACGGGGCCGTCAGCACTGAGCAGTATTCTAAGTGAGGGAGCACTAGCGATTTGAATAGTGTCACCATCGGCATTATTTCCCTTGTTTTGAAAGTTCTCAATACCCACCCCGTCATCTTCCTGGCTGTTGTGATCTTTGTCTTGCTATGGTCTTTAAACGACAGATCAGCAGACATAATTATTCCCAAGTCCTTTACGTGTTCCTTTCGTTCTATGTGGTGACCCTCTTGCGTTTTGTATATAGTGTTCCTTTTGAGTTCTTCATTTTTCCATACCTAAGCAGCTGAAACTTATCACCATTGAACGTCATGTTGTTCTCCACTGCCCACTGGAAGACCCTGCTTATGTCCTCCTGTAATTTTTCAGTGTCCTCTACCGTAGTGACTTTCATGCTTATTTTAGTGTCATCTGCAAATGATGATACAAAAGTGTGCTGGGTGTTTTTATCTATGTCTGCTATGAGGATGAGAAACAGCAGAGGTGCCAGGACAGTGCCTTGGGGCACTGAGCTTTTGACCTCGCTGATGCTGGATCTTGCCCTGTTCACTACTACTTTTTGTGTTCTTTGTGTTAGGAACTCAAAAATCCATCTGCCTACCTTCCCCGTAATGCCTATGGCCCTCATTTTGTGCGCTATCACTCCATGATCGCATTTGTCAAACGCCTTTGCAAAATCTGTGTAAATCACATCTGCGTTTTGGTCGTCCTCCAATGCCTCCGTAATTCTGTCATAATGGTTCAGCAGCTGTGACAGGCATGATCGACCCGCTCTAAAGCCATGCTGGTTCGGGTTATGTTGGTTGTGCTGGTCCATGAACTTTGTAATCTGCCGTCTCATCACTCTTTCAAAGATTTTTATGATGTGAGAAGTGAGGGCTACTGGTCTGTAATTTTTAGCTAGTGCTCTACTACCTCCCTTATGCAAAGGAGCTATGTCTGCACTCTTTAAGGCCTCTGGAATTTCACCTAGATCTAAGCTCTTTCTCCACAGAATACTAAGGGCTCTTGCTAATGGTACTTTGCACTGCTTTATAAATAAAGCATTCCATGAATCTGGTCCAGGTGTTGAGTGAGTGGGCATGTTGGCCATTTCTTTTCGAAATCTATGGGATTTGTACTAATGTCGGTTAGGTGGTCTGCGCAGCCTTCTGCTGGAGTGAAAAATATTTCTGCATTTTCTACCTTGCTGTCATTTAGTGGGTTGCTGAACACTGACTCATACTGTTCTTTTAGAATTTCACTCATTTCCTGTTCATCGTCCGTATACGAATCTCCTCTCAATAATGGTCCAATTCTACAGGTAGTTCTTAGCTTGGATTTTGCATAGGAGTAGAAATATTTTGGGTTTCTTGCAATATCCTGTATGGCTCTTTGTTCCCTTTGTACTTCTTCTGTCAGGTATGACATCTTAAGTTTGTGCTCTAATTCCGTGATCTCTCGGTTAAGGCTATCTCTCCTCTGTTGCAACATAACTGTGTTTTTCAGCAATTCAGTAACCCGTTTTCTTCTCCTGTACCATCTCCTACGCTCTCTATATCTGATCTTCTTCGGGTTTCCTCAATGGTACGTGTTTCATACATACCTTGTATGCTTCTGTATTCAGCTTCTCTAGGCACTGGTGGGGATTTAGGGTGCTCATGTCTGATTTCCATGATATGTCTGATAGCTCTTGGTTTATATTTTCCCAGTCAATTATATGGTTATTAAAATTAAACTTACTGAGCATTCCGTCTCTAACATTAGTGTCACAGTTCCCTAACCCTGAGTTAATACTAGTTTGAACTTCTATGATGTTATGATCAGAGTATATTGTTTTTGTAACTGTTATGTCTGATTAATTCCTCGTTGTTTGTGAATATCAAATCCAGGGTATTTTCATTTCTAGTGGGATCAATTATCTGTTGGTTTAGTGAGTACTTTTCACAAAGCCTCATTAGTTCCCTGGTATGTGCCTGTTGAGCCAGGGTGCTTCCAGGAGTTATTTCTGGTATAACATTATGGTGCCTCATCTTCCATTTTACATGAGGGAGATTAAAATCTCCAAGGATTAAAATGTTTGGGGTGGGATTCTCTAGCCTATCCAGATAGCTATCTATCTTCTTTAACTGCTCTGTGAATTCCTCCGCAGTTGCTGATGGTGGTTTGTATACTAGGATAATTACTAGATTCTTATTTTCCACTTTAATGCCGAGGATTTCTACTATATCATTCGTAGCGTTCAAAACTTCTGTGCAACAGAGAGTATCTTTTATATAGAGTCCTACTCCTCCCCTGTTTCCCTTTTTTTAATTAATGACTGACTTAGTAACTATATATAGCAACTATAGGAAGTATTTTGCTTGCTATCTTATGTTTGGAAGCTCCCTGTCCCTCCGTCCCTAACACTGTCCCTCCGTCCCTAACACTGTTCCTCCGTCCCTACCAATGTCCCTTCTTCCCTAACATTGTCCCTCCGTCCCTAACACTGTCTGTGGAGAAAATTCTCCAAAGGAGGGGGTATGCGCCCTTACTACCCTTGTTAAGGGTCCCATCCTTTCCGCCCATAGGAAGGGGCCAGAGGAGGCGAGTCTGGGTGCATAAACAAATTAACACAGACCAGATGTACTGACCACAGTGTGTCACGTGGTCTGACCAAGTAGCAGCGAGTGTATGTGAGTTTAATAGACATTTGAGATAAATGTAACTCTTTACCGTAACAGGAAGATTACAGTAAACTGTTGTATTAGTTTCTACACTTGGAAATTATAATCATGTGTTCCAGTGATTGAAATTTAGGGAACACAAACATTTTAATTGCCACTTGTAGCAATTGTTTTAATTGTGCTGATCTCAGCGATCAAGCCCCACGAGGCACCACGAGACTGCAAGAGGCACCACAAGGCGGTCAGATTGAATACTGGCTCATACGGTCGCGAGGGGTCATACGGCGCGAGGCGACGTAACTCAACAAAGACATTAGTCGTACGCGTCCGTTATTCTAATTTAATCTCCACTAACGTGGGAAATCGGATAAGAACTCTGTTCCAGCACGTTTAGTGAATAAAATCGCGGTATATTCAGAAGTGTGCGCAGCTTCTTACTGCAAGACAAACGTAGAGACAATCCCAAGTGAACTCCATCGAAACAAGACGGTGACTCATCAGCGGCGTTCTACAATCAAGACAGCATTTCCGCCGTATATGGGGGAGCCAACACCATCGCTCACGTTACAAGAGCAAGGTATGTTTTTATGTTCTTGTCAGACAGGGGACTGCGCAGTTCTTGAATGTCAAGAGCATCAAAATTTACCTATTGACGGCGGTTATGCGTGGACTTTTAAGTCCAAACAAATGAGTAAACCGCCTTTCAGTCCATTTAAGACTGAAATATGGGCATATGCTCCTTTGGGGCAATAATTATACTCACTTGATGTTTACCTTACAGCCCTGTGGAGAATGAGGCCATAGATGGATCCCCTGAGAAGGTGTTGGGGAGGGCTGCGATATCTTGGATTCATCAATAAGCTAAGTAGCAAGCTTTACACTTACAGTACATTATCGTACGAGCACATTACTCCACACTGTCCCTCCGGCCCTAACACTGTCCCTCCGGCCCTAACACTGTCCCTCCGTCCCTACCAATGTGCCTTCGTCCCTAACACTGTCCCTCCGGCCCTAACACTGTCCCTCCGTCCCTAACACTGTCCCTCCGTCCCTACCAATGTCCCTCCGTCCCTAACATTGTCCCTTCGTCCCTAACACTGTCCCTCCGTCCCTAACACTGTCCCTCCGTCCCTAACACTGTCCCTCCGTCCCTACCAATGTCCCTTCGTCCCTAACAATGTCCCTTCGTCCCTAACACTGTCCCTCCGTCCCTAACACTGTCCCTCCGTCCCTAACACTGTCCCTCCGTCCCTACCAATGTCCCTCCGTCCCTAACACTGTCCCTCCGTCACTAACACTGTCCCTCCGTCCCTACCAATGTCCCTTCGTCCCTAACATTGTCCCTCCGTCCCTAACACTGTCCCTCCATCCCTACCAATGTCCCTCCGTCCCTAACACTGTCCCTCCGTCCCTAACACTGTCCCTTCGTCCCTAACACTGTCCCTCCATCTCTAACACTGTCCCTCCGTCCCTAACACTGTCCCTCCGTCCCTAACACTGTCCCTCCGTCCCTAACACTGCCCCTCCGTCCCTAGCACTGTCCCTTCGTCCACAGTCTTCCGTCCGTAAACTCCTTCCGTCCCTCAACACGTCTTCGTCCCTAACACTGTTCCGTCCTAACACTGCCCTCCGTCCCTAACACTGTCACTCAGTCCCAAACACTGTCCCTTGTGGACCTGGTGGCGACCAGTGAAAAGAGGGGACCAGGAGCTATGACTCGACCCCTGCAACCACAGTTAGGTGAGTACACACACACCCCTACACACACACGCCCATACCCACACCCCTACACACACGCCCATACCCACACTCCTACACACACGCCCATACCCACACCCCTACACACACGCCCATACCCACACTCCTACACACACGCCCATACCCCACACCCCTACACACACGCCCATATCCACACCCCTACACACACGCCCATACCCACACCCCTACACACGCCCATACCCACACCCCTACACACACGCCCATATCCACACCCCTACACACACGCCCATACCCACACCCCCACACACGCCCATACCCACACCCCTACACACACGCCCATACCCACACCCCCACACGCCCTACCCACACCCCACACACGCCCCTACCCACACCCCCACACAAGCCCCTACCCACACCCCACACTGATCCCTTGTACCAACAGTAATAATAGGAAATTGGAGTCACCAGACGACGACTTGATAAGTGACTCAAGTATCATGAAAAATTGTTCTTGCCTACCAGAGCTACCATGATGGTAGGGGAGGAGGGATACAGAGCTACCATGATGGTAGGGAGGAGGGATCCAGACTACCATGATGGTAGGGGAGGAGGGGGATACCAGAGCTACCATGATGGTAGGGGAGGAGGGGGATACCAGAGCTACCATGATGGTAGGGGAGGAGGGGGATACCAGAGCTACCATGATGGTAGGGGAGGAGGGGATACCAGAGCTACCATGATGGTAGGGGAGGAGGGGATACCAGAGCTACCATGATGGTAGGGGAGGAGGATACAGAGCTACCATGATGGTAGGGGAGGAGGGGATACCAGAGCTACCATGATGGTAGGGGAGGAGGGGATACCAGAGCTACCATGATGGTAGGGGAGGAGGGGATACCAGCTACCATGATGGTAGGGGAGGAGGGATACAGAGCTACCATGATGGTAGGGGAGGAGGGGGATACTAGAGCTACCATGATGGTAGGGGAGGAGGGGGATACTAGAGCTACCATATGGTAGGGAGGAGGGGATACAGAGCTACCATGATGGTAGGGGAGGAGGGGATACCAGAGCTACCATGATGGTAGGGGAGGAGGGGATACCAGAGCTACCATGATGGTAGGGGAGGAGGGGATACCAGAGCTACCATGATGGTAGGGGAGGAGGGGATACCAAGCTACCATGATGGTAGGGAGGAGGGGATACCAGAGCTACCATGATGGTAGGGGAGGAGGGGATACCAGAGCTACCATGATGGTAGGGAGGAGGGGGATACTAAGCTACGATGATGGTAGGGGAGGAGGGGATACCAAGCTACAATGATGGTAGGGGAGGAGGGGATACCAGAGCTACCATGATGATAGGGAGGAGGGGATACCAGAGCTACCATGATGGTAGGGAGGAGGGGATACCAGAGCTACCATGATGGTAGGGGAGGAGGGGATACCAGAGCTACCATGATGGTAGGGAGGAGGGGATACCATAGCTACCATGATGGTAGGGGAGGAGGGGATACCAGAGCTACCATGATGGTAGGGAAGGAGGGGATACCAGAGCTACCATGATGGTAGGGAGGAGGGGATACCAGAGCTACCATGATGGTAGGGGAGGAGGGGATACCAGAGCTACCATGATGGTAGGGGAGGAGGGGATACCAGAGCTACCATGATGGTAGGGAGGAGGGGATACCAGAGCTACCATGATGGTAGGGGAGGAGGGGATACCAGAGCTACCATGATGGTAGGGGGGAGGGGATACTAGAGCTACCATGATGGTAGGGGAGGAATGGGGATACTAGAGCTACCATGATGGTTGGGGAGGAGGGGGATACCAGAGCTACCATGATGGTAGGGGAGGAGGGGATACCAGAGCTAATATGATGGTAGGGGAGGAGGGGGATACCAGAGCTACCATGATGGTAGGGGAGGAGAGGATACCAGAGCTACCATGATGGTAGGGGAGGAGGGGATAGCAGAGCTAATATGATGGTAGGGGAGGGATACCAGAGATACCATGATGGTAGGGGAGGAGGGGGATACCAGAGCTACCATGATGGTAGGGGAGGAGGGATACCAGAGCTACCATGATGGTAGGGAGGAGGGGATATCAGAGCTACCATGATGGTAGGGGAGAGAGGATACCAGAGCTACCATGATGGTAGGTGAGGAGGGATAGCAGAGCTACCATGGTGGTAGGGGAGGAGGGATTCCAGAGCTACCATGATGGGGAGGAGGGGGATACCAGAGTTACCATTATTTGGAGGAGGGGGATACCAGAGCTACCATGATGGTAGGGGATGAGGGGGATACCAGAGCTACCATGATGGTAAGGGAGGAGGGAGGATACCAGAGCTACCATGATGGTAGGGGAGGAGGGGGATACCAGAGCTACCATGATGGTAGAGGAGGAGGGAGGATACCAGAGCTACAATGATGGTAGGGGAGGAGGGAGGATACCAGAGCTACCATGATGGTAAGGGAGGAGGGAGGATACCAGAGCTACCATGATGGTAGGGGAGGAGGGGGATACCAGAGCTACCATGATTTTAGGGGAGGAGGGGGATACCAGAGATACCATGATGGTAGGGGAGGAGGGGGATACCAGAGCTACCATGATGGTAGGGGAGGAGGGAGGATACCAGAGCTACCATGATGGTAGGGGAGGAGGGGATACCAGAGCTACCATGATGGTAAGGGAGGAGGGAGGATACCAGAGCTACCATGATGGTAGGGGAGGAGAGGATACCAGAGCTACCATGATGGTAGGGGAGGAGGATAGCAGAGCTACCATGATGGTAGGGGAGGAGGGGATTCCAGAGCTACCATGATGGTAGGGAAAGAGGGGGATACCAGAGCTACCATGATGGTAGTTGAGGGATACCAGAGCTACCATGATGGTAGGGGAGGAGGGGGGATACCAGAGCTACCACGATGGTAGGGGAGGAGGGGGGATACCAGAGCTACCATGATGGTAGGGGAGGAGGGGGGATACCAGAGCTACCACGATGGTAGGGAAGGAGGGGGGATACTGGAGGGATTATAGTAGGTGGTTATGGTGGAGATTATGGTGGGGGTTATGGTGTTATAAGATGGTAATGGTGGAGAGATCCCTTACACTGATGTTGCTTGATGTTCTCTTTATTCTCTCTTATCTCTCCTTTTTCTTTCTATCTCCCCTCTTCCATTTGGAGTTTTATTTCTTCTTATGGCTGTTCCCTCTTTCTCCCCCCCATACCTCACACCATCCCTTTAATTCTTCCCCCCTTCCTTATTCTGTCAGTCCATTGAGTCGCAATTATCACCCTTACCTGGAATATACCTGGAGAGGGTTTCGAGGGTCAACGCCCCCGCGCCCCGGTCTGAGACCAGGCCTCATGGTGGTTCAGGGTCTGATCAACCATGCTATTACTGCTGGCCGCACGCAAACTGACGTACGAACCACAGCCTGGTTGGTCAGGTACTGACTTTAGGTGCCTGTCCAGAGCCTTCTTGAAGACAGCCAGGGGTCTATTGGTAATCCCCCTTATGTATGCTAGGCGGTGCTCTACGTAGAGTTCTATCAAACTGACGGCGCTCTAAATCACGACTGATTTCTAGTGTATCTTACATCCAGGTTTTAAATAATAAATCACAAAGACCCAATATAAATAACCCACTGACTGACTTGTTTAGGTCATATTACGTAATTAAACCACGTTACTATTATACAAATATGCCTATGTCTGTAAGAAGAGTTCATACATACTATCATTTTAAAGTCCTGGAAATAACAAGGACCATAATGGAAATAAATCATTTTGACTCTTTTATAGGTTATTGTGATGGGTAATTTACACACATGTTACTATGCAAATTAACCACTGTGAAAAAGTAGTGATTTCCATTCGCTTTCGTGATTTGTCACATTATCAAGGAATTGTACAAATAATAGTACAGAAGGTTAATAAGGCTGAGATATCACCTCACACATGATATCTCTGCCTTAAAAGCCTTCTGCTGTCCTTTTATATTTACTATCCCCTGATAATGTGAGAAATCACGAAAACTCCTGAAAATTCACTATTTTTTCCCACAGTGGTCGTTCTGCGTATTGTGATATCACCTGTTTACTGTGACCTTATTGCACATGTTTGTGTGTGTGTTGATATTGTGCTTATATGGACCTGTACCTAACTAAACTTGATTAAATCTTCGTGTCTAAGTCTCAGTGTTGTGTCCGTGTACGTGTTTCCTCTCTTGTGGGTGATTCCTGTCTTCTGTCGCCATACAGGAAGCTCTCCAGCCTCTCACAGACCACCTCACTCCCTTTATTTCGTTTTCTTGCCGCCGTGATCCCGGCATTTCCGTGGAAAAGGAAGCGAGAACAGGTGAAGTATAGAACAAGAAGGGCGGACATTGCTCCACCCAGTGAGGACCTCTTGTTTACAAGTGTTCCCACTACCTGTGTTGAGGGCCCCCATCCTGTTCCCCACTACTTGTGTTGAGGGCCCCCATCCTGTCCCCCACTACCTGTGTTGAGGGCCCCCATCCTGTCCCCCACTACCTGTGTTGAGGGCCCCCATCCTCTCCCCACTACCTGTGTTGAGGGCCCCCATCCTGTCCCCCTCTACCTGTGTTGAGGGCCCCCATCCTGTCCCCCACTGCCTGTGTTGAGGGCCCCCATCCTGTCCCCCACTGCCTGTGTTGAGGGCCCCCATCCTGTCCCCCACTACCTGTGTTGAGGGCCCCCATCCTGTCCCCCCACTACCTGTGTTGAGGGCCCCCATCCTGTCCCCCCACTACCTGTGTTGAGGGCCCCCATCCTGTCCCCCACTACCTGTGTTGAGGGCCTCCATCCTGTCCCCCACTGCCTGTGTTGAGGGCCCCCATCCTGTCCCCCCACTGCCTGTGTTGAGGGCCCCCATCCTGTCCCCCACTGCCTGTGTTGAGGGCCCCCATCCTGTCCCCCCACTGCCTGTGTTGAGGGCCCCCATCCTGTTCCCCCACTGCCTGTTCCACTTTCTTGGGTTGTGATAGTAACTACTTGGGGTTGTGATAGTAACTAGGGGTTGTGATAGTAACTACTTGGGGTTGTAATAGTAACTACTTGGGGTTGTGATAGTAACTACTTGGGGTTGTGATAGTAACTACTTGGGGTTGTGATAGTAACTGCTTGGGGTTGTGATAGTAACTACTTGGGGTTGTGATAGTAACTACTTGGGGTTGTGATAGTAACTGCTTGGGGTTGTGATAGTAACTACTTGGGGTTGTGATAGTAACTGCTTGGGGTTGTGATAGTAACTGCTTGGGGTGTGATAGTAACTACTTGGGGTTGTGATAGTAACTAGGGGTTGTGATAGTAACTACTTGGGGTTGTAATAGTAACTACTTGGGGTTGTGATAGTAACTACTTGGGGTTGTGATAGTAACTACTTGGGGTTGTGATAGTAACTGCTTGGGGTTGTGATAGTAACTACTTGGGGTTGTGATAGTAACTACTTGGGGTTGTGATAGTAACTGCTTGGGGTTGTGATAGTAACTGCTTGGGGTTGTGATAGTAACTACTTGGGGTTGTGATAGTAACTGCTTGGGGTGTGATAGTAACTACTTGGGGTTGTGATAGTAACTACTTGGGGTTGTGATAGTAACTGCTTGGGGTTGTGATAGTAACTGCTTGGGGTTGTGATAGTAACTACTTGGGGTTGTGATAGTAACTACTTGGGGTTGTGATAGTAACTACTTGGGGTTGTGATAATAACTACTTGGGGGTGTGATAGTAACTACTTGGGGTTGTGATAGTAACTACTTGGGGGTGTGATAGTAACTACTTGGGGTTGTGATAGCAACTACTTGGGGTTGTGATAGTAACTGCTTGGGGTTGTGATAGTAACTGCTTGGGGTTGTGATAGTAACTACTTAGGGTTGTGATAGTAACTACTTGTGGTTGTGATAGTAACTGCTTGGGGTTGTGATAGTAACTGCTTGTGGTTGTGATAGTAACTACTTGTGGTTGTGATAGTAACTACTTGTGGTTGTGATAGTAAATACTTGGGGTTGTGATAGTAACTACTTGGGGTTGTGATAGTAACTGCTTGGGGTTGTGATAGTAACTACTTGTGGTTGTGATAGTAACTACTTGGGGTTGTGATAGTAACTACTTGGGGTTGTGATAGTAACTACTTGGGGTTGTGATAGTAACTGCTTGGGGTTGTGATAGTAACTACTTGGGGTTGTGATAATAACTACTTGGGGTTGTGATAGTAACTACTTGGGGTTGTGATAATAACTACTTGGGGGTGTGATAGTAACTACTTGGGGTTGTGATAGTAACTACTTGGGGGTGTGATAGTAACTACTTGGGGTTGTGATAGCAACTACTTGGGGTTGTGATAGTAACTGCTTGGGGTTGTGATAGTAACTGCTTGGGGTTGTGATAGTAACTACTTAGGGTTGTGATAGTAACTACTTGTGGTTGTGATAGTAACTGCTTGGGGTTGTGATAGTAACTGCTTGGGGTTGTGATAGTAACTGCTTGTGGTTGTGATAGTAACTTCTTGTGGTTGTGATAGTAACTACTTGGGGTTGTGATAGTAACTACTTGGGGTTGTGATAGTAACTGCTTGGGGTTGTGATAGTAACTACTTGGGGTTGTGATAGTAACTACTTGTGGTTGTGATAGTAACTACTTGTGGTTGTGATAGTAACTACTTGTGGTTGTGATAGTAACTACTTGTGGTTGTGATAGTAACTACTTGGGGTTGTGATAGTAACTGCTTGTGGTTGTGATAGTAACTGCTTGGGGTTGTGATAGTAACTGCTTGTGGTTGTGATAGTAACTGCTTGTGGTTGTGATAGTAACTACTTGTGGTTGTGATAGTAACTACTTGTGGTTGTGATAGTAACTACTTGGGGGTTGTGATATTAACTACTTGTGGTTGTGATAGTAACTACTTGTGGTTGTGATAGTAACTACTTGTGGTTGTGATAGTAACTACTTGTGGTTGTGATAGTAACTACTTGTGGTTGTGATAGTAACTACTTGTGGTTGTGATAGTAACTACTTGTGGTTGTGATAGTAACTACTTGTGGTTGTGATAGTAACTACTTGTGGTTGTGATAGTAACTACTTGTGGTTGTGATAGTAACTACTTGTGGTTGTGATAGTAACTACTTGTGGTTGTGATAGTAACTACTTGGGGGTGTGATAGTAACTACTTGTGGTTGTGATAGTAACTACTTGTGGTTGTGATAGTAACTACTTGTGGTTGTGATAGTAACTACTTGTGGTTGTGATAGTAACTGCTTGGGGTTGTGATAGTAACTGCTTGTGGTTGTGATAGTAACTGCTTGTGGTTGTGATAGTAACTACTTGTGGTTGTGATAGTAACTACTTGTGGTTGTGATAGTAACTACTTGGGGGTTGTGATATTAACTACTTGTGGTTGTGATAGTAACTACTTGTGGTTGTGATAGTAACTACTTGTGGTTGTGATAGTAACTACTTGTGGTTGTGATAGTAACTACTTGTGGTTGTGATAGTAACTACTTGTGGTTGTGATAGTAACTACTTGTGGTTGTGATAGTAACTACTTGTGGTTGTGATAGTAACTACTTGTGGTTGTGATAGTAACTACTTGGGGGTGTGATAGTAACTACTTGTGGTTGTGATAGTAACTACTTGTGGTTGTGATAGTAACTACTTGGGGGTGTGATAGTAACTACTTGTGGTTGTGATAGTAACTACTTGTGGTTGTGATAGTAACTACTTGTGGTTGTGATAGTAACTACTTGTGGTTGTGATAGTAACTACTTGTGGTTGTGATAGTAACTACTTGTGGTTGTGATAGTAACTGCTTGTGGTTGTGATAGTAACTACTTGTGGTTGTGATAGTAACTACTTGTGGTTGTGATAGTAACTGCTTGTGGTTGTGATAGTAACTACTTGTGGTTGTGATAGTAACTACTTGTGGTTGTGATAGTAACTACTTGTGGTTGTGATAGTAACTACTTGTGGTTGTGATAGTAACTACTTGGGGTTGTGATAGTAACTACTTGGGGTTGTGATAGTAACTACTTGTGGTTGTGATAGTAACTACGTTGTATACAAGTTAAGCTTTGCTGAGGAAAAGTATAAATAATTTAAGAGTCAGTACTAGTAAAGATATGTAGAATAATTATGAGTACAAATATGTAGACAATAAAACACGTAGATATGATAACTTACGTAGACAAATTAGGTAGACATTGATAAATTAAATACATCAAACTTTGGAAAGTCCAATAAAATAAGAATTCTCATTTTTCTTGATGAAGTTTGTATGATTTTGTTGCATCAGGTGATGGGAATGTTGTTGCATCAGGTGATGGGAATGTTGTTGCATCAGGTGATGGGAATGTTGTTGCATCCGGTGATGGGAATGTTGTTGCATCAGGTGATGGGAATGTTGTTGCATCAGGTGATGGGAATGTTGTTGCATCAGGTGATGGGAATGTTGTTGCATCAGGTGATGGGAATGTTGTTGCATCAGGTGATGGGAATGTTGTTGCATCAGGTGATGGGAATGTTGTTGCATCAGGTGATGGGAATGTTGTTGCATCCGGTGATGGGAATGTTGTTGCATCCGGTGATGGGAATGTTGTTGCATCAGGTGATGGGAATGTTGTTGCATCAGGTGATGGGAATGTTGTTGCATCAGGTGATGGGAATGTTGTTGCATCCGGTGATGGGAATGTTGTTGCATCAGGTGATGGGAATGTTGTTGCATCAGGTGATGGGAATGTTGTTGCATCAGGTGATGGGAATGTTGTTGCATCAGGTGATGGGAATGTTGTTGCATCAGGTGATGGGAATGTTGTTGCATCCGGTGATGGGAATGTTGTTGCATCAGGTGATGGGAATGTTGTTGCATCAGGTGATGGGAATGTTGTTGCATCAGGTGATGGGAATGTTGTTGCATCCGGTGATGGGAATGTTGTTGCATCAGGTGATGGGAATGTTGTTGCATCAGGTGATGGGAATGTTGTTGCATCAGGTGATGGGAATGTTGTTGCATCAGGTGATAGGGGGAAATGTTGTTGCACCCGGTGATGGGAATGTTGTTGCATCAGGTGATGGGAATGTTGTTGCATCCGGTGATGGGAATGTTGTTGCATCCGGTGATGGGAATGTTGTTGCATCAGGTGATGGGAATGTTGTTGCATCCGGGTGATGGGATATGTGTGTTGCATCAGGTGATGGGAATGTTGTTGCATCCGGTGATGGGAATGTTGTTGCATCCGGTGATGGGAATGTTGTTGCATCAGGTGATGGGAATGTTGTTGCATCAGGTGATGGGAATGTTGTTGCATCAGGTGATGGGAATGTTGTTGCATCAGGTGATGGGAATGTTGTTGCATCAGGTGATGGGAATGTTGTCAAGTTTTGCAGTGAGATCTGTTAAGGTATTTTTGTGGTGGTCTGCGGCAAGTGTCCTCATGACGTCACTCATGACGTCACTCCTCATGACGTCACTCATGACGTCACTCCTCATGACGTCACTCATGACGTCACTCCTCATGACGTCACTCATGACGTCACACTCTGCAAGTTCTGCAGAAAACAATTCATGTGGCAGCAGTTTTGACTGTTAACTGATGGTGGTTATTGTGACTTGTTGTGATGATGATGTGTGTACTTACCTAATTGTGGTTGCAGGGGTCGATTCACAGCTCTTGGCCCCGCCTCTTCGCTGGTCGCTACTAGGTCCATTCTCTCCCTGTGTTTCATCATACCTCTTCTTAAAGCTATGTATGGATCCTGCCTTCACTATGTCACTCTTCAGGCTATTCCACTTCTTTGTGTATCTGTATTACCTTGACTTTTATTAGCTGTTGTTTGTATGTGTTTTAGCTTCTGTCAAAATTTGTGTGATTATATATATATATATATATATATATATATATATATATATATATATATATATATATATATATATATTATATATATATATATATTTATATATATATATCAGTTTCTCCATGGGAAGTGGAACAGAATTCTTCCTTCGTAAGCCAGCTGTGTCGTAAGAGGTGACTAAAATGCCAGGAGCAAGGGGCTAGTAACCCCCTCTCTTGTATACATTACTGAAGTTAAAAAAAGAAACTTTTGTTTTTGGGTCACCCTGCCTCGGAGGTCACCCTGCCTCGGTGGTCACCCTGCCTCGGTGGTCACCCTGCCTCGGTGGTCACCCTGCCTCGGTTGTCACCCTGCCTCGGTGGTCACCCTGCCTCGGTGGTCACCCTGCCTCGGAGGTCACCCTGCCTCGGAGGTCACCCTGCCTCGGTGGTCACCCTGCCTCGGTGGTCACCCTGCCTCGGTGGTCACCCTTCCTCAGTGGTCACCCCTGCCTCGGTGGTCACCCTGCCTCGGTGGTCACCCTGCCTGGGGCACCCTCCTGGTCACCCTGCCTCGGTGGTCACCCTGCCTCGGTGGTCACCCTGCCTCGGTGGTCACCCTGCCTCGGTGGTCACCCTGCCTCGGTGGTCACCCTGCCTCGGTGGTCACCCTGCCTCGGTGGTCACCCTGCCTCGGTGGTCACCCTGCCTCGGTGGTCACCCTGCCTCGGTGGTCACCCTGCCTCGGTGGTCACCCTGCCTCGGTGGTCACCCTGCCTCGGTGGTCACCCTGCCTCGGAGGTCACCCTGCCTCGTGGTCACCCTGCCTCGTGGTCACCCTGCCTCGGTGGTCACCCTGCCTCGGTGGTCACCCTGCCTCGGTGGTCACCCTGCTCGGTGGTCACCCTGCCTCGGTGGTCACCCTGCCTCGGTGGTCACCCTGCCTCGGTGGTCACCCTGCCTCGGTGGTCACCCTGCCTCGGTGGTCACCCTGCCTCGGTGGTCACCCTGCCTCGGTGGTCACCCTGCCTCGGTGGTCACCCTGCCTCGTGGTCACCTGCCTCGGTGGTCACCCTGCCTCGGTGGTCACCCTGCCTCGGTGGTCACCCTGCCTCGGTGGTCACCCTGCCTCGGTGGGATACAGCCGGTTTGTTGAAAGAAGAATATTATATAATTATTAACACATCGGCTGATTCCCACCAAGGTAGGATGGCCCGAAAAAGAAAAACTTTCATCATCATTCACTCCATCACTGTCTTGCCAGAGGGGTGCTTTACACTACGTTATAAAACTGCACATTAACACCCTCCTTCAGAGTGCAGACACTGTACTTCCCATCCCCAGGAATCAGTCCGGCCTGCCGGTTTCCCTGAATCCCTTCATAAATGTTACCTTGCTCACACTCCAACAGCACGTCAAGTATTAAAAACCATTTGTCTCTATTCACTCCTATCTAACACGCTCATATATATTCATCTACCAACGAATGATTTTAAGCAAATAATAATACTGCGAGCAGCTGGGAATCGAACCCCTGATATTTTAACACGCCTCCCGAGAAGTCTGTTATAATTCCGAGACGCCTTATTCCACTGGGCCATCAATGCTTCAAGCATCAGGTGACCAGTACCACTCTACATGTCACCTCTGATGCCAGCACATACGTGGCCATGGAACCTACACGACTAATTTCATTCTGCTTCCGTTTGGAATATCCGTCTCTCCCCTCCATCACCCCCTCCTCCATCTCTCCCCCCTCCCTCATTACCCCAGCAAAATGCCAGAAGAATATCGGTGTTGTAATGAGAAATATCTGTGTTGGTCTTGAGAGGTCCAGGTATGTTAGGAAGTTTAGTGACTGAGAGACAGGTGGACACTCTCTCCGTCTCTCTCTCTCTCTCTCTCTCTCTCTCTCGAGTGGAAATACGTGAGTCCATCACGGAGGGTACATCTACACTGGGGTGAGTCTGTCACGGAGGGTACATCTACACTGGGGGTGAGTCTGTCACGGAGGGTACATCTACATGGGGGTGAGTCTGTCACGGAGGGTACATCTACACTGGGGGTGAGTGTGTCACGGAGGGTACATCTACACTGGGGTGAGTCTGTCACGGAGGGTACATCTACACTGGGGTGAGTCTGTCACGGAGGGTACATCTACACTGGGGGTGAGTCTGTCACGGAGGGTACATCTACACTGGGGTGAGTCTGTCACGGAGGGTACATCTACACTGGGGTGAGTCTGTCACGGAGGGTACATCTACACTGGGGGTGAGTCTGTCACGGAGGGTACATCTACACTGGGGGTGAGTCTGTCACGGAGGGTACATCTACACTGGGGTGAGTCTGTCACGGAGGGTACATCTACACTGGGGGTGAGTCTGTCACGGAGGGTACATCTACACTGGGGGTGAGTCTGTCACGGAGGGTACATCTACACTGGGGTGAGTCTGTCATGGAGGGTACATCTACACTGGGGTGAGTCTGTCACGGAGGGCACATCTACACTGGGGGTGAGTCTGTCACGGAGGGTACATCTACACTGGGGGTGAGTGTGTCACGGAGGGTACATCTACACTGGGGGTGAGTCTGTCACGGAGGGTACATCTACACTGGGGGTGAGTCTGTCACGGAGGGTACATCTACACTGGGGGTGAGTGTGTCACGGAGGGTACATCTACACTGGGGGTGAGTGTGTCACGGAGGGTACATCTACACTGGGGGTGAGTCTGTCATGGAGGGTACATCTACACTGGGGGTGAGTCTGTCACGGAGGGTACATCTACACTGGGGGTGAGTGTGTCACGGAGGGTACATCTACACTGGGGGTAAGTATCCAATAAATACACAGTAAATCTCTTGATATAAACAATATTCATTGGGGTCACAGAAAATATAATGTTCAATGAGGACAAATTTCAGTTACTTATATAAAACTTGAGGTAATAAAAGCTAGATAGGAGAATAAATTGTAACAACACAATAGAGGGAGAAACTAGTGTGAAGGACCTGAGAGTGATAATGTCAGAGGATCTCACCTTCAAGGATCACAACAATGTCACTATCACAACTGCCAGGAAAACGATTGGATGGATAATGAGAACCTTCAAAACAAGGGATGAATAATGAGAACCTCCAAAACAAGCGATGGATAATGAGGACATTCAAAACAAGGGATGTCAAGTGAGAACCTTCAAAACAAGGGATGGATAATGAGAACCTTCAAAACAAGGAATGGATAATGAGAACCTTCAAAACAAGGAATGGATAATGAGAACCTTCAAAACAACGAATGGATAATGAGATCCTTCAGAACAAGGGATGGATAATGAGAACCTTCAAAACAAGGAATGAATAATGAGAACCTTCAGAACAAGGGATGGATAATGAAAACCTTTAGAACAAGGTACGGATAATGAGAACCTTCAAAACAAGGAATGAATAATGAGAACCTTCAGAACAAGGGATGGATAATGAGAACCTTCAGAACAAGGGATGGATAATGAGAACCTTCAAAACAAGGGATGTCAAGCCAATGATCCTCTTTAAGTCACTTGTTCTCTCTAGGCTGGAATATTGTTGTACTCCAACAGCCACTTTCAAGGCAGGTGATATTGTACATCTGGACAATATACAGAGAACTTTCACTGCTGGACAATATACAGAGAACTTTCACTGCTAGACAATGTACAGAGAACTTTCACTGCTGGACAATGTACAGAGAACTTTCGCTGCTGGACAATGTACAGAAAACTTTCACTGCTGGACAATGTACAGAGAACTTTCACTGCTGGACAATGTACAGAGAACTTTCACTGCTGAACAATGTACAAAGAACTTTCACTGCACATACAAGTACAGTCAAGCACCATAATTACTGGGAATGTTTGAAGTCCCTTGACCTGTACTCCTTGGAACGCAGGTTCCTGATCCACCAGGAGTCCTGGTCATGGACCGGACTGCAATGGCGTTGATCCCCAGAACAACCTCCAGGTAGATCACAGGGGTACATCTACACCAGGGGTACTATCATGGAGGGTACATCTATCATAGAGGGTACGTCTATCATGGAGGGTACATCTATCATGGAGGGTACGTTTACACTGGGGTACGTTTCTCACAGGGGAGTACATCTGTACCTGGAGGGGGGGGGTTATTCTGTCACCTTGGTGTTGGTGGTATGTAGGGGGTACTGTTATGAGAGAGCAGCAGTGTGCTGGTAACTTGGGTGAGGGAGAGACTGCTTAAGTTTTCAGGCGACGGACCTGGCACACCCCGGGTCAATTCCTTCTTTATTTTTCGCCGTACTCCTGGGACCACCACGAAATTGGAACTTGATGGGGAAGGGATATAGTGGTTAGTGGGCGTGGGTGGCGGACGTGGTTGTGGGTATTAGAAGACCTAACAGCCCACAGCTAGGCCTTCTACATAGTCTATTGACAATTAAAGTTAGTTAATGAAACTCAAAACTTTTAGTTGTTGTTTAATAAAAAATGGTTTAACTAAAACTAAAGGTCATGGGTAAATGAGGCTGCAATTATATCAATAGCTTTGCGACAATAGCATAATTAATAGCGGCAATAAAATATAAGTTTACTGCTGACGAAATCACTAAGTCAGTATGGCGATATAAATAATAGTAAATGGTTATAACCATAATTTTTAAAGGGGTGGAAAGGTAAGCCAGTGGAAGGCCTTCATCAGATGACCAAAAAGCTCCAGTTGTGGGTCATGTGACTTAAGACCAGCATCAGGAAACACTTGTCCTGTTTCCTGACAAACATTACTTAACTTATGTAAATGTCACACATCATGGGGGCAAAATTAACCTAAGTTCAGGGAAATATTCTGCATAGCCATAGCTATGGTCTGTATAAGTTGTATCATGTACTTGTAGAAATAAATATTAAGATTTTATGTATAATATATCTTTTTTTTTCAAGTACTACATGTAAGGTATACAGACCATAGCTGACATCAATGACATACTACTATGTATATAGAAAGCCCCTTGTTATGCTGAGCATTTCCCGCAAATTAGGTCAATTTATGTCCCAGGATGCGACCCACACCAGTCCACTAACACCCAGGTACCTACTTGCTTGCTGGGTGAGCGGGGACAGTAGGTGTCTTATGGAAACAAGTCCTAATGTTTTCCAGCCGTACAGGGAATCGAACCCAAAACCTGGCGGTGCTTGTTACTGGTACTGGCCTATGCTGGGCTCACAAGATTTTTTTTTTTTTAATAAAGGAAAGAATACAGTCCCTCGTAACACCATGACTTTACTGTGTTATACTAAAAGATAAAAGATTTTGTTCGGATTTTTAACCCTGGAGAGTTAGCCACCCAGGATAACCCACGAAAGTCAGTGCGTCATCGAGGACAGTCTGTCTTATTTCTATTGGGGTCCTGAATCTTGTCTCCCCAGGATGCCACCCACACCAGTTCACTAACACCCAGGTACTTGCTTGCTAGGTAAATGGAGACACCAGGTGTAAGGTGACTAACACCCAGGTACCTAAATATTTACCAGCTCATCAATGCCCATCCTTTTCTTAATGTTTAGTGCCCTTGCGTTCTCAAGCCTCACATTCCTCTGGGTGTAGTCGCATTAATCACTTTAGCCAAAAACTTACTTCGATTTCCTTAGCGAGACCAAAGTCTATCAGCGTGGTCAATAGACCTTCAGGCGTTTCATGAATGCAAACATTATAAGGATGAATATCATTGTGAAAGATGTTTCTGGAATGGATAGCTTGGAGAGTTTTGGCCAGGCTGGTCATAATTTCAATCACGGTTGAAATTTTAAGTGATTAGTTATATACACGTATTAGTTTAGTGAGATGCCTCTACATTAACTCCCACTAATTACTAAACACCAGCAATACCTTGTAGTTTATGTAGATACATTACTTCCCTAACAAAGTCTTTATAAAATACATCTTTAGTTATTTCCTTAACTACCAATTATAATTGGTGGTCAACCAGTGGCCGCCATGTTCCAGCCTCACCGCTTCCTATATATATTAGGTCGTGTCGCTCTTCAACAAATCCTCAATTTTTTTCGCGTCGAAATATTTTTATATTAGACAACCAACAAAATTCCTCCAATTATTTTACCAGTTTTTGAGGATATTTGTTGCCCTTTTCGCAATATTTTCTGTCAGTGTCTTGCGACATGCTATCCATTTTCTCAACTAAGTGTTAAGCTTATATTCTTTTCCGACTCATCGTTATCACTTATATGGCCATCACTTTGTGTTTTATTCTCTTTATATTTATTCAGTTGCTTACTACAATAATCAGTCTCCTCTTCCCTCTTTCTTTTAGTGTTTTACACGAGACGATCTTCATATTTCTTGTTTAATGACATTTTATCTTGGGCTTCACCTTCTATTATTTAAGACTATTAAAAATCAGCATCAGCGTTAATGTTGTTCATTGTAAGTGCTTTATATTACTCAAGATGAAAACTGGTAATATTGGCAGTTGTCCTTATGACACTAACTTCCATATAACACTGAATGTATATAGTGAATTCAGGATTTAGGCGATACCACCACCACCACAATGTTGGTGTTACCACCAACACCACAATGTTGGTGTTACCACCAACACCACAATGTTGGTGTTACCACCAACACCACAATGTTGGTGTTACCACCAACACCACAATGTTGGTGTTACCACCAACACCACAATGTTGGTGTTACCACCAACACCACAATGTTGGTGTTACCACCAACCCCACAATGTTGGTGTTACCACCAACACCACAATGTTGGTGTTACCACCAACACCACAGTGTTGGCTGAAGAATTGCTTCCTAACATCCCTTTGACTCATCTGAGTCTTCAGCTTCCAGTTGTGTCCCCTTGTTTGTGTGTTCCCTCTCTGGAACATCCTGTCACTATCTACCTTGTCGATTCCCCGCAGTATTTTGTATGTCGTTATCATGTCTCCTCTAACCCTTCTGTCCTCCAGTGTTGTTAGTCCTATTTCCCTCAACCTTTCTTCATAGGGCAGTCCCCTGAGTTGTGGAGCTAGCCTTGTCGCAAACCTTTGCACTTTCTCTAATTTCTTGACATGCTTGACCAGGTGTGGGGTTCCAAACTGGTGCTGCATACTCTAGTATGGGCCTGACGTACACGGTGTACAGTGTCTTGAACGATTCCTTGTTAAGGTAACGGAACGCTAATCTTAGGTTTGCCAGTCGCCCATATGCTGCCGCGGTTATCTGGTTGATGTGTGTTTCCGGAGACGTGCTTGGCGTTATACTCACCCCAAGGTCTTTCTCCTTTGATGAGGTTTGTAGCCTTTGTCCATCTAGCCTGTACTCTGTCAGCGGTCTTCTTTGCCCTTCTCCGATCTTCATGACTTTGCATTTGGTGGGGTTAAATTCGAGAAGCCAGTTGCTAGACCAGATGTCAAGCTTGTCCAGGTCTCTTTGAAGTCCTGCTTGGTCTTCATCCGATGTGATTCTCCTCATTAATTTTACATCATCTGCGAACAGACACACTTCTGAGTCTTTCCCGTCCGTCATGTCATTCACATATACCAAGAATAGCACTGGTCCTAGGACTGACCCCTGCGGTACACCGCTCGTCACAGGCGCCCACTGTGATACCTCATCACGCACCATGACCCGTTGTTGTCTCCCTGTGAGATATTCCCTGATCCATTCCAGTGCCCTTCCTGTTATACACGCTTGGTCTTCCAACTTCTTTACTAATCTCATATGAGGAACTGTGTCGAAGTCCTTCCTGCAGTCCAGGAAAATGCAGTCAACCCACCCTTCTCTCTCTTGCTTTACCTCTGTTACTTTATCATAGAACTCCAGGAGGTTTGTTACACAGGATTTGCCTTCCCTGAATCCGTGCTGTCTGGCATTAATTATCCTGTTCTGCTGAAGATGCTCCACCATTCTTTTCCTGATGATTTTTTCCAAGACTTTGCACACTATACACGTAAGTGACACCAGTCTATAGTTTAGTGCTTCCTTTCTGTCTCCTTTTTTAAAGATGGGGACTACGTTGCCCAGTTTCAAGGGATGTGTTGAATATTATGGTAAGTGGCACACTCAGAACCTCAGCTCCTTCCCGAAGGACCCACGGGGAGATATTGTCCGGACCCATCGCCTTTGAGGTATCAAAGTCACTGAGTAACTGCTTCACCTCCCCCTCAGATGTGTGTATGCCCTCCAGCACTTGATACATCCCTTGTTGGTGATGCACCCCATCCTGTCTACCCAGCTGCCTTCCTGCCTCCACTGTGAATACTTCCCTGAACCTCGAGTTGAGCTCCTCACATACCTCTTGATCATTACTTGTGAGTTCCCCATCTTCTCTCCTCAGCCTTATCACCTGGTCCTTGACTGTTGTCTTCCTTCTGATGTGACTGTACATTAGTTTCGGGTCAGACTTGACTTTCGATGCTATGTCATTTTCGTACTGTTTCTGGGCCTCCCTCCGTACCTGACCATACTCGTTTCTAGCTCTTCGACTAATCTCCTTGTTTACTTGGGTTCTTTGAATTCTGTACCTTTTCCATTCTCTGACACTCTGAGTCTTCGCCTCCCTGCACCTTTGGGTAAACCAGGGGCTCTTTCTGGTCTTCCCATTTACTCTTTTTCCTTTGGGTATAAACCGTTCCTCTGCCTCCTTGTGTACTCGCCTAGTTGTACTCACCTAGTTGTGGTTGCAGGGGTCGAGTCATAGCTCCTTGCCCCGCCTCTTCACTGGCCGCTACTGGGTCACTCTCCCTGCGCCATGAGCTTTATCATACCTCTTCTTAAAGCTATGTATGGAGCCTGCCTCCACTACATCACTTCCTAAACTATTCCACTTCCCGACCACTCTGTGACTGAAGAAATACTTCCTAACATCTCTGTGATTCATCTGAGTCTTCAACTTCCAACTTTGTCCCCTTGTTGCTGTGTCCCATCTCTGGAACATTCTGTCTCTGTCCACTTTGTCAATTCCTCTCAGTATCTTATATGTTGTTATCATGTCTCCCCTATCTCTCCTGTCCTCCAGTGTCATCAGGTCGATTTCCCTTAACCTCTCCTCGTAGGACATACCCCTTAGCTCCGGGACTAGTCTTGTTGCAAACCTTTGCACTTTCTCGAGCTTCTTCACGTGCTTGGCTAGGTGTGGGTTCCAAACTGGTGCTGCATACTCCAGTATGGGCCTAACATACACAGTGTACAGGGTCCTGAACGATTCTTTATTAAGATGTCGGAATGCTGTTCTTAGGTTTGCTAGGCGCCCATATGCTGCAGCAGTTATTTGGTTGATGTGCGCCTCAGGAGATGTTCCTGGTGTTATACTCACAACAAGGTATTTTTACTTGATTGAGGTTTGCAGTCTCTGGCCCCCTAGACTGTACTCAGTCTGCGGTCTTCTTTGCCCTTCCCAATCTTCATGACTTTGCACTTGGTGTGAGTGTGTGTGTACTTGTGTGTGTATGTGTATGTACTCACCTAGTTACTTACCTAGTTGTGGTTGCAGTCCTTCGTCTGGGGGGCCCTCTGGCAAGGGGGCCAGGGGCAGTTTTCCTCTTTGCCCCCTTATAAATCCGGCCCTGACCTGTTGTCTCTGTTCACTCATCAGTAAAATAGGTGCCCGGATGTTACTCGACTAGTGTGGATCGCAACCTGGGACAAAATTGACCTAATTTGCCCAAAATGCTCTGCATAACAAGGGGCTTTCCATGTTGTAGTATGTCATTGATGTCAGCTATGGTCTGTATACCTTGTACATGTACTTGTAGAAATAAAGATATTATTATTATTACTGCTAGGTGAACAGTGACAAGACGTGTAAGGAAACACGTCCAGTGTTTTCACCATTACTGGGGATCGAACCACTGACACAGCGTGTGAGGCGAAAGCCTTGCCTACTAAGCCTCGGTCAGATGACCAAAAGCTCCAGCTTTGGGTCATCATATAACTAAGACCCGCGTCAGGAAACACTTGTTCTGTTTCCTGACGAACCTTACCTAACCTCCTCACAAAGATCTTAAGTCATATATACGACAAGTTTTTCGATACTAATAAAATACTATGTCAAATCAGGAAACAAGACAAGTGTTTTCTGACGCGGGTGTTAGTCACATGATGACCCACCACTGGAACTATTGATCGAGACCTTTTCCAGGCTTACCCCTCCACCCCTTTAATAACTATAGTTATTAATATAAATTGTAATGTTGTTTTTATTCATTAGTAATTTTTTTTTTTACAATATTGAGTATGCGAGAATTCAGAAAAAAATATATACTTACAGATATTAATAAGGCAAAAACAAAAATTCGATTCACTATTTTAACGTATTAATTAAAAAAAACATAAGCATCCATTTTTCCCTCTATAAACTGATTTCAGAAAATGTTTCCTACGAAAATAAAATAGTTAGCCTCCCAGTCTTCGGCCGCCTCCACTTAAAACCCTTTTGCAATCAGCGGCCCCCGAACACAGACCTTCTTCACGGGGGTTCTTCTAGGGGGGCGCTGCCCCCTGATAACTTTTGATATTTCTTTCAAACCTCTTAGAAAATTGTAGATTTGTGAATGTGTTTCAGTTGGCGAGAATACATAGTTTGAGTAAGTTTATTTAGGAACAGGATAATGAGAACCTTCAAAACCAGGGATGCCAAGCCCATGTTGACACTTTACAGATCGCTTGTTCTATCTAGGCTGGAATATTGCTGCACACTAACTGCACCTTTCAAGGCAGGGGGAATTGCTGACCTTGAAAATGTGCAGAGAACCTTCACGGTATGCATAACTGCGATAAACCACCTCAATTACTGGGAACGCTTGAAGTTCCTAAACCTGTACTCTCTAGAACGCAGGCGGGAGAGATACATTATTATATACACGTGGAAAATTCTCGAGGGATTAGTACCAAACTTGCACATAAGAGTCACTCCCTACGAAAGCAAAAGACTCGGCAGGCGATGTAACATCCCCCCAATGAAGAGCAGGGGTGCCACTAGCACGTTGAGGGACAACACAATAAGTGTCAGGGGCCCAAGACTGTTCAACTGCCTCCCAGCATACATCAGGGGGATTACCAACAAACCCCTGGCTGTCTTCAAGCAGGCACTGGACAGGCACTTAAAGTCGGTACCTGACCAGCCAGGCTGTGGTTCGTACGTTGAACTGCGTGCGGCCAGCAGTAACAGCCTGGTTGATCAGGCTCTGGTCCAACATGATGCCTGGTCACAGACCGGGCTGCGGGGGCGTTGACCCCTGGAATTCTCTCCAGGTAAACTCCAGGTACAATTATCATATATAATGTAAATTACACAGAATTACCCAAAAACAAAGTCAAAATTACGTATTTCCATTGGGATCCTTAAACAAAATTTTGATGAATTTATGTATGAAGACCACAATGAAATATGTAATTTTGTCTGACTTTTCTGGGTCATCCTGATGGGTAATTTACACATGTTGCTATGTATGATTACTGTACTTATGTGTACTTAAATAACCTTACACTACGAGGGTCACTAAGGCTGTGTGCCACTCATACACCACCAGTCAAGAATAATACATAAAATACTAAAATAAACTGTGCCTTAATAATTAGTAATTATAAACACACATTGTGAGTGTAGTGTGAATTTTTCCTCTTGGCATCAAGGACACCAATGGAAATAAGTCACTTCGACTTTTTTCGGGGTTATCCTAGATAATCTACAGGTTACTAGGTATGATAATTGTACTTACGTATACCTGTGCCTAAATAAACCAGTAGCTCGATTATTAGCGCACTCAGCTCACACAGAGGTCCGTGGGTCGATCCCCGGTACGGGTGGAAACATTAGGACGTGTTTCCTTAAGACACCTGCTGTCACTGTTCACCTGGCAGTAAAATGGGTATCTGGATGTTAGTGGACTGGTGTGGGTCGCATCCTGGGAAAAAATTGACTTAATTTGCGGGAAATACTCTGCATAACCAGGGGGGCTTTCTATATAGTATTATGTAACTGATGTCAGCTGTGGTCTGTATACCTTGTACATGTACTTGTAGAAATAGATTATTATTAGTAGTAGTAGTAGAAGTAGTAGTACTTAAGGTTCAGCCGATATCAGGGTATCGGAACACTAAGTGTTCCTCAGGTCGGTGTGACCCTTAAACTCAACCATAACAATATGAGAGTGGTATATACCTGAGGCTTGAAGGAAGATATGGATACTCTGTACAAATAATATATCTGATGAACAATATGTGACCCTATAAAGAACTGGACACATGTGCAACATCTGGGTATTTTTATTTGTAGACGTTTCGCGACGGTGAAACGTCTACAAATAAAGATACCCAGATGTTGCACATGTTTCTAAGTCTTCATAGGGTCGGTATTGTATACCAGTGATGTACTACACGTTCCCTGTACCATCCCAATGATTCTTGTCATTAATGAATATATTCTGATATATGTCTGTGATATTTACGATCCCTTAGGTGATTTATGTCTGTGATATTTACGATCCCTTAGGTGATTTGTCTCCGTTATTTATGATGGGTGATTGCTAGCTAGCGCTAGGCAAGTTGCTATTTTTGCGTGGTCACCCACTGAAGAAGACCCGGACCGGGACAACACCGACGACCCACATCACTCCTATTATTATCGATATTAAATCACAGTAAACTTCAACTATTTTGTTCTTACACATCTGGCGGAGACACTGACACAAATACACACACACACACCTTACCTGCAGTATACCTGGAGAGGGTTTCGGGGGTCAACGCCCCCCCCCCGGCCCGGTCTGAGACCAGGCCTCGTGGTGGATCAGGGTCTGATCAACCAGCCTGTTACTGCTGGCCGCACGCAAACCGACGTACGAACCACAGCCTGGCTGGTCACGTAAGGTAAGTAAGTTTATTCAGGTATACACAAATACAGTTATATTATCATATATAGCAGCATATGTGCAGAGAACCTAGAAAAACCCAAAAAAGTCAGACAAAGTTACTTATTTCCACGGGTCCTTGGGGACCACAATGGAAATTAGACAGTCCTCGATGACGCACTGACTTTCTTGGGTTATCCTGGGTGGCTAACCCTCCGGGATTAAAAAAAAATCCGAACAAAATATTATCTTATCTCTTATCCAGAGTTACAGTTTAATATCTTTATTATGCACCCCATACCCATCCTGTGGGCGGTAGTCAAAAAGATTACAGAGATACATAATGGGTCCAGGGACAGGGCCCCAAAGTTTTGATAGCTGAACAAGTTACAAAGATAATGAACAATTCACACGTCCACACCTGATAACAATTGCAATGAGTTATTAATGCAAATATTAGCTTTATTTGCAGTGATCAAAGTCAGGGTATTTTTCCAGAATGGGTTGTAATATACCACTTTGACATTTCTTGGACATTTCTGAGTGAGTTGTCTCTGAATTCATTAATTTTATTGCATTCCAGTACATAATGACGCAGGGTGTGACAATAGTCCATCCGGCAAAGTTCATATACTTGGTTCGGTCTACATCTGGTGGTGGTGATTTAATCTCCCAGAAGTCAGATATTTTTCGAATGCGTAATACTGTACGGTTTTCTTTTGAAAATAAATTAGTTAGTAGTTAGAAGAGATCCGTTTTCTTTGACTTTATTACGACAGAAACTATTAAAATATTCGTAATTCCTTCCGTAACTTTATAATAAGAGAGAGTCATTGAAGGACTGTCTGTCTTATTTCTATTGTGGTCCTCAATCTTGTCCCCCAGGATGCCACCCACACCAGTTCACTTACGTTGTATGAGCCTAGTAGGTTTGGCGCTTCTTTTTTATTATACTTATTATAATAACTAGTCGACTAACACCCAGGTACCTATTTTACTGCTAGATGAACATGGACAGCAGGTATAGGGTGACTCTGTACTGTAGGTGAAAGGGCTTACAGTGTAAAGAGTGTAACACTGTTAGGTGAACAGGACCCCAATGAAAATAAGTCAAGGACCCTAATGTAAATAAGTCAAATTGTCTGATTTGGGTTATCCTGGAGGGTAATTTACACTATGTATGATAATTGTATTCATGTTTACGCGTGCCTAAATAAACTTAGGAGACTTGCCCATACGTTTTGCCCTGACCAGAGTTCGACCCTGGGTTGTTGTGGGTGTGACTCTTGAGTCCTCTACCACTCAGCTGAAATCCCTCTCCTTTATTTACATCTGCCTTTATAAAGTGTATTGTGTTTAAATCTATCTACTACACGAGGGTCATTAATGATGCATGTTGCTTGTGCACCACCAGTCAAGAATGTTTTAATACTTAAATAAGAAAATAAAATGTATATGTAATGAGACACCTCTCGGTGCATATATACTGAGATTTAAGAAATGTATGTACACCTCTATAAGTACATGATACAACTTATACAGACCATAGCTGACATCAATGACATACTACTATATAGAAAGTCCCTTGTTATGCAGAGCATTTCCCGCAAATTAGATCAATTTTGTCCCAGGATGCGACCCACACCTGTCCACTTTCACCCAGGTACCCATTTTATTGCTAGTTGAACATGTACAACAGGTGTCTTAAGGAAACACGTCCTAATGTTCCACCCGTACCGGGCATCGAACCACGGACCTCAGTGTGTGAGCTGAGTGCGCTAGTGTTCAAGCTACATGATATATTTTCATTGCTATATACATCGATATATTCATGGGGAAGCGCTAAGCTCGTACGTGTCATGGGACGTCATCAGGTTTCACCCAAGGGAGGGTAGCTCCATTTTCTTTCATCAAGAGCCCTGCATCAGCATCAAGGTACTCCCTAGAGGGTTCCACACGACTGACAACTGGGGCCAGACTCCCTAACTAGGCAGTTGATCATGGTTGTCAGTGTGTCTGAGTGGCCCCCTCACTGCCATTGTTTGTGTCGTCAGGAGCTGCCTTCGCCACTTGTCCACCAGACAATGCTATAAGTTTGGGTGATGAGACAGTGCCATTGGCATTAGTCTCCACCAGGAGAGTTGAAGAGGAAGGAGGAGGAGGAGGAAGAAGGGAAGGAGGAACATGATTTTATTCGGACTAACACCGAGGTTTAGTAAGCCAGGACAACCCACTAAAGTCATTGTCATCAGACTGGATTATTCCAATAATGTCTTTCATGAATCCTCTCACCCAGGGTGCCATCCACACCAGTCTATTAGCACTCAGGTACTGTACCTAAATCTACTATGAACAGTTACTCAGACCGTACTGATTCTTACACCCAACAGTGACCAGTTACTCAGACCATACTGATCCTTACACCCAACAATGAGCAGTTGCTAAGACCATGCTGATCCTTACACCCAACAATAACCAGTTGCTCAGACCATGCTGATCCTACCACCCAACAACGACCAGTTACTCCTACTAATAATAATAATCATAATAATAATAATAATAATAATAATAATAATAATAATAATAATAATAATAATAATGTCTTTATTTACTACAAGTACAAGGTATACAGGCCTAGCTGACATCAATGACATACTACTATATAGGAAGCCCCTTGTTATGCTGAGCATTTCGGGGAAATTAGGTCCTTGTCCCAGGATGCGACCCACACCAGTCTACTAACTCCTAGGTAACCATTTTATTGATGGGTGAACATAGACAACAGGTGTAAAGAAACACGCCCAATGTTTCTATCCGCTCTGGGAATCGAACGCAGACCCTCGCCGTGTGAAGCGAGAGCTTTAGCGATCAGGTCACGGGGCACCGTAGCACTGATCCTTACACCCAACAACGACCAGTTACTCAGACCGTAGTGATCTTGAACTAAACGGTTATAACTAATCATAATTTTTAAAGGGGTGGACCGGTAAGCCAGCGGAAGGCCTCGGTCAGATGACCAAAAGCTCCAACGACAAACTTTGCCTAATCTAACCTAACCTTTACACCCAACTGAAGACTCAGATGAATCACAGAGATGTTAGGAAGTATTTCTTCAGTCACAGAGTTGTCAGGAAGTGGAATAGTTTAGGAAGCGATGTAGTGAAGGCAGGCTCAATACATAGCTTTAAGCAGAGGTATGATAAAGCTCATGACGCAGGGAGTGACCCAGTAGCGGCCAGTGAAGAGGCGGGGCCAGGAGCTATGAATCGACCCCTGCAACCACAACTAGGTGAGTACAACACAAGCTGTGGAGATGAGCACTGAAGTTTTAAACCTAAGTCATGTGCCCTTGTGTCTCCCCAGTGACATTGCCACTAATAATGTCTGCTAATTAAGGTTTTTGCGCTGTATATGCTCTCCTTATGTGGTTTTTAACGTATTAGTGGAAAAACCTGGAGGGTTTTGGGGGTCAACGCCCCCGCGGCCCGGTCTGAGACCAGGCTGTTACTGCTGGTTGCATGCAAACCTGACAGCCCGGCTGGTAAGGTACCGACTTTAGGTGCCTGTCCAGTGTCTGCTTGAAGACAGCCAGGGGTAAGATAAGATAAGATTACTTCGGATTTTTAACCCCGGAAGGTTAGCCACCCAGGATAACCCAAGAAAGTCAGTGCGTCATCGAGGACTGTCTGTCTTATTTCCATTGGGGTCCTTAATCTTGTCCCCCAGGATGCGACCCACACCAGTCGACTAACAACCCAGGTACCTATTTGCTGCTAGGTGAACATGACAACAGGAATCGAACCCAGGCCCTCCGTGTGTGAAGCGAGAGCTCTAGCCACCAGACCACCGGGCCACCTAAGTCTATTGGTAATCCCCCTTTTGTATGCTGGGAGGCAGTTGAACAGTCTTGGGCCCCTGACACTTATTGTGTTGTCTCTCAACGTGCTAGTGGCACCCCTGCTTTTCATTGGGGGGATGTTGCATCGTCTGCCGAGTCTTTTGCTTTCATAAGGAGTGATTTTCGTGTGCAAGTTTGGTACTAATCCCTATAGGATTTTCCAAGTGTATATGATCATGTATCTCTCCCGCCTATGTTCTAGGGAGTACAGGGATAGTAACTTCAAGCGTTCCCAGTAATTGAGGTGGTTTATCACAGTTATGCGTGCCGTGAAGGTTCTCTGTACATTTTCTAGGTCAGCAATTTCACCTGCCTTGAAAGGTGCAGTTAGTGCACAGCAATATTCCAACCTAGATAGAACAAGCGACCTGAAAAGTGTCAACATGGGCTTGGCATCCCTAGTTTTGAAGGTTCTCATTTTCCATCCTGTCATTTTTCTAGCAGATGCGATTGATACAATGTTATGGTCTTTGAAGGTGAGATCTTCTGACATGATCACTCCCAGGTCTTTTACATTAGTTTTTCGCTCTATTGTTTGGTTGGAGTTTGTTTTATACTCCGATGAGATTTTAATTTCCTCACGTTTTCCATATTGGAGTAATTGAAATTTCTCATCATTGAACTTCATATTGTTTTCTGCAGCCTATTTAAAGATTTGGTTGATGTCTGCTTGGAGTCTTGCAGTGTCTTCAATGGTGGACACTGTCATGCAGATTTGGGTGTCATCTGCAAAGGAAGACACGGCACTGTGGCTGATATCCCTGTCAGGTACAGGTTCCCAAAAGAACAATTATCATACATAGTAACATATATAGGAGGAGGAGGAGGTGTTGATTCACCGGGAATTCTCCCGGCCCGGGTCTTTACCAGATGGTGACCCGGCTCCGGCTCCCTGGCGTGGGAGTATCAGAGACCTATGTCTCCCATGGGAGGGGGGTATCCCTCAGTGGTGGGACCAACTGGTCCCAGGCCTAGCCACATTCCCCACCAGCACGAGGCAGGTGGTAGATAGATGCTAGGCCACTCTGGTCTGCCACCTTCCCCTCCCCAAGGAGGCTGACAGGAAGGGCAGGCTTGCGAGCCGCAGATGGTAGCAAGCTCCAGCCTTGGCACCTACCCAGCCCTAGAAGGGTTGGGCATGGTGAGCGACCCCTTCAACATATATAAATTACTACTTATGATAACCTAAATAAAAAAGTCAGATATAATGACTTACTGTATTTCTATAGTACATATACTGATACGTAGTTGTATCTCACTGTATTAATATAAAATAAGTCACTTTCACTTTTTTGGGTTATCCTGGTGGGTAATTTACACTTTGATAATTGTACAGTGGACCCTCGGTTTTCGTTGAAAATTCTTTCCAGAATGCTGTTTGAGTGCCGTTACCGAACGAATTTGTTCTGATAAGGATAAATGTGAATTAGATTAGTCATTTCAGACCCCCAAAAAAATACACTTACAAAAGCACTTACGAAAATACACTTACATAAATGTTCGAGTTTGGAGGTGAACGAAAACCGAGGGTCCACTATACTTGTGTATCTGTGCCTAAATAAAATAAACTTACTAGTATATACGTACACAGAATCACAAATAACCCGCACATAGAAGAGAGAAAAGCTCATGACAATGTTTCAGTCCGACTTGGCTTATTTAATAATAATAATCTTTATTTCTACAAGTACATGATACAACTTATACAGACCATAGCTGACATCAGTAATACAGCCTCTCCTCACTTAGCGACATACTCGTTTACTTACGCCTCGGACTTATGACGGACTCTCTGACCAGTATTCATACCTAAATAATGTAGTATATTAGAGCTGATTTCCTCTATTCTGTTTATTTCAATGTACAGTACACTACTGTATAAACATTTAAAAATATACCTGAAATGTTATAAATGGTGCAAAGGTGACATTAAAACAATATCAAAGATGGTTGACACAAACCCATAACAATTATGGTATGCTCCTCGCTTAGCAACAAATTTGTTTAACGACGTGGTCTCAGGAATGGAACTCCGTCGTTAAGTGAGGAGAGGCTGTATACTATATAGAAAGCCCCTTGTTATGCAGAGCATTAACTGCAAATTAGGTCAGTTTTGTCCCCAGGATGCAACCCATACCAGTCCATTAACACCCAGGTACCTATTTTACTGCTAGGTGAACAGGGACAGCAGGTGTCTTATGGAAACACGTCCTAATGTTACCACCCATACCGGGGATCGAACCCTGGATCTCAGTGTGCGAGGTTAGTGTACTACCAACCCAGCCATGGGACACCTCATGACGACATTTAGGTCCGACTTGGACCATTAATAAATCACACTAAATGGTCCATGTCGGACTGAAATGTCATGATCTTTTCTCTCTTCTGTGTCCGGGTTATTTGTGTATTGCTCCAGTCGCAGCATTATGTTGTTTTTGTTCGTTTCAATATGCACAGATTAATGTCTGTTTTAGATATTCTTGACTGGTGGTGAACAGAAAGGAGCCTTGCAGCGTTAATGACCATCATGTAATAGACAGATTCCAAACCTCATTAACCAATTAACTTGTTTCCAGTTAGCTTTTTAAAATACAGTGGACCCCGGATTACGTCATTATTTCGTTCCAGAATGCTGTTCAAGTGCCGTTACTGAACGAATTTGTTCCCATAAGGAATAATGTAAATTAGATTAGTCCTTTTAGACCCCCAAAAATACACTTACAAAAGCACTTACAAAAATACACTTACATAATTGTTCGAGTTTGGAGCAGTACGTAATCCGGGGGTCCTCTTACAAAAATACACTTACATAATTGTTCGAGTTTGGAGCAGTACGTAATCCAGGGGTCCAATGTACATGTATTGATCAGTTTTGTTTTATTTTTGTCTCAGTGACTTTTTTTTTTTTGTGAAACCTATATTCCTTTGGCGTGTGTACTCTGAGAACCATTGTTGTGTCTGTTATACATCTGTGTACTCTCAGAACCAATGATATATGTATACGTGTGTATACATTTCCATCAATGTGTGTGCATTAAGTGCAAGTGTATATACACAGGGTTATTCCAGTCTTAATTTTAGGTATTAAAGTATTCTTGACTGGTGGTGTACAGGTGACATGGAGCCTTAATGATCCTTGCCTGAATTGACTTGAAATCTAGAAAGTCAACTGGTTCAACCAGCACAAACTCAGCTAGGTAAATACACCCACACAGACAAGATAAAAAATTCAAGATAAAGAATAGTTTGATGGGGGGAAAAGTATTCTTACCGACACAAAAGCTTTTTCATTGTGCGTCAACCTGGAGCTGTCATTGGCAGACTCTGTCTCTCTCTCTCTCTCTCTCTCTCTCTCTCTCTCTCTCTCTCTCTCTCTCTCTCTCTCTCTCTCTCTCTCTATCTCTCTATCTCTATCTCTATCTCTCACTCTCTCTCTCTTATGAATGCTGGTAAATTTTTCTTGTATTATGTTCATGGGGAGGTCAGAGAGGTATGGGGTAGATTTAGGAATGCAGTGCTAGAGTGTGAAGCAGATATTTATGGATATAGGAGGGTGAGTGTGGAAGGAAAGAGGAATGATTGGTGGAATGATGAGGTAAAGAGAGTGGTAAGGGAGAAAATGTTAGCATATGAGAGATTTTTACTTTGTAGAAGTGATGAACAGAGAGAGAGAGAAGTAGAATGGGAAAGGTTTAATCAACAAATTATGCTGAGAATATGAATGTTTGGGAGTGAGATTAATAAGGTGAGAAAGCCTTGGGAACAAATAGACTAAACAGTTAAAAGCAAAAGAAGAGAGGTGTCTCGTAGCTCGATCATTAGTGCACTCAGCTCACACACTAAGGTTCGGGGTTCGAATCTCCTCCAGTACAGCTGGAAAACATTAGGGACGTGTTTCCATAAGACACCTGCTGTCCCTGTCCCTGTTCACCCATCAGTTTAAAATGGATACCTGGGTGTTAGTCGACTGGTGTGGGTCACATCCTGGGACAAAACTGACCTAATTTGCCCGAAATGCTCAGCATAACAAGGGGGCTTTCTATACAGTAGTATGTCATTGATGTTAGCTAGGCCTGTATACCATGTATATGTACTTGTAGTAAATATATAAAAAAAATAGGGAGATGGAGGGAATATTTTGAGCTGTTAAATCCTAATGGAGAGGGAAGCCGTGATTTCATGCATTGAACAGGAAGGTTTAACATCTTATAGGAGTAAGGAAGATCCAGATGTGAGTGTGGATGGGGTGCATGAAACAGTGGGTAGAATGATAAGGGGTTAAAGCAGCTGGGACAGGGCTGGATTTAGGTGGAGGTGCCCCAGGGCCCGGGCCCGAGCCATGGCCCCCACCAGAAGGGGCCCCCCACCGAATGATGAAAAATATTATGACACATTATACTGAGAACTGAATAGCTCGCAAAAAGAGAAAATGTATGCAAGATTTTAAATTGTGGTGGGATTGTCATGTTGACTCATCTGATCGCTGGTGTTACATCATCGGTGGGAGTGCATCGTCAGCTGCATGACACGAGGATGACTCACAGCACATCATCCTGGGTGTGCAGGGCACTGCAGTATGAATGACTGCTTGATTGTGGTCAGTATGTGAACAACAGTGTGGTAGTGAGAACCGGCTACGGACGAGCATGAAGCAAGAGCGGCTTGTGAACCTGACAGTCATGAGCATAGAATCTGACATCCTGTACTCATTGGATTTTGATGGAGTCATCAGAGACTTTTCCATCAGAAAAGCACGGAATGTACCTGTCTTATAATATTTTATCTGATTGAAGATAACTCCTCATAAGTCTGTACATTACTTTTGAGTTACACTTGCAAATGAACTGAAAGGCTGCTAAAATACACTGAAAATCCAATTTATTGTTTCTTTTCTTCATCTTAAGAGGATGGTACGTATATTGAGATGGCGAAAGTTTTCCAAGGAGAAACTTAAAATTCTTCTAACCATTAGAGTTAGACCTTTTTAATGCAAGGGCCCCCAACCAAACTGGGCCCCAGGCCCCCACCACCTAAATCCGGCACTGAACTGGGATTGATAAGATAAAGACAGATGTTAAAAGCAGATGGAGACATAGTTTTGGAGTCGTTGATGCAGTTGTTCAGTATACGTACATGCGTAATGCCTTTGTATTGGAAAAAAAAATGGGAGAGAAAGGAGAGCATAAGAATTATAGGGGAATAAGCTTTTTGATTGTACAGTAGGACCGCCCTATCCACAGGTCCGGTTATCCGCTGTTTACCCTGGCCCAAAAATAACTTAATTTTCCTTAATAATGACACCAAAGTGCAAAAGTAGTGATAGTGACAATTCTTCAAAGCCTCAGAGAAGCCGTTAGGTGCTTCCCATCTGTGAAAAAGTGCTAAGTCTCGACTTATTGTACATAATTTATCAATTAAACTTTATTAAGGTATGTACAGTGGTCCCCCGAGTATCGTAAAAACTTCACTCCAGAAGCCTGCTCAAGCACCATTACCGAACGAATTTACTCCCTTAAGGAAAAATGTCACGTAGGTTAGTCTATTTCAGACCCCCAAAAATACACTTCCACAAGCACTTGTAATATTATACTTACATAACTGTACGATTTCCGGGGTGTACGTAACTTGGGGGGACCACTGTATATGTAAAATGAAAAATTACTTAAATGTAGAGTTCGCTACTATCCGTGGTTTCAGGTATCCATGGTATGTCTTGGAACGTATCCCTATGGATACAGGGGGGGTCCTATTGTATCTGGTAAAGTGTATGGTAGAATTATTATTGAAAGTAGGGCAAGTCAAAGTAAGATTGAAGAGGAACTAGGAGGATGTAGGAAAGGTAGAGGGTGTGTGGACAAAGTGTTTACACTGAAAAATGTAAATGAAAAATACTTAGATAAATATAAGAAATTTTTTGTCACATTTATAGACCTAGAAAAAACATGTGATAGGGTGGATAAAGCAGCAGTGCGGCAGAAATTGAATGTATAGAATAGGTGGAAGGTTACTAAAAGCCGTAAAGTTTTTTTATGAGGATAGTGAGGCTCAGGTTAGGGTATGTAGGAGAGAGGGAGAGTATTTTCAAGTAAAAGTAGGCCTTAGCTAGGGATGTGTGATATCTCCATGGTTGTTTAACATATTTGTGGTTGGAATTGCAATAGAATTCAACACTGGGGTGACGAGAAGAATTAGCTCTTTGCTAATGACGTGGTTCTTTTGGGAGATTCTGAAGAGAAGTTGCTTAGGTTGGGGGATGAATTTGGGAGGGTGTGTAAAGATATTAAAAATAAACATATGAAAGAGCAAGGTGATGAGAATGGCAAAAACAAGAAAGTTCGTGCAATGAAAGATTTAATATCAGATTGAAGGGAGGGAGTATGTAGGAAGCAAATGGATTCAGACATTTTGGAGTGAATTTCTCAGCAGATGGATCTTTGGAAGATGAGGTGAACCACAGAATTGATGAAAGGAAAATACGTATGTGGGTGATGCATTAATAATAATAATACTTTATTTAGACATGGTACAAAGATACATTGTTGGGTTTACATGATACATAGGTATAAAAGAGATGTACATGCCAAAAGCCCCTAATATGCTGCACATTGCGGGCATTCTTAGGACTACTTAGACTATATGCTAAAAAAAATTTTGGTTGATAATGTATATAATAAGTATAATTGTGTATCTATGTTATAAAGTTTGAATATAAGTTGAACATATCAATGTATGTATTATTCATAACAGGTTTTTACATTTAAGTGAGTAATCAGGTTTTTACATTTAAGTGATTATTCTACTTTGTTGGGAATGTTTGGTATTGAGCATTTAGGTTTGGGTGAGAAGGTGGTTTTTTAGCATCTTTTTGAATTGGGGTACAGGCAGGGTTTCCTTGGCAATGACAGGTAATGAATTCCAAATTTTCGTGCCTTTTATATGCATTGAGTTTTTACATAGTGTTAGATGGACACGGGGAACATCGAGGAGTGATCTGTGTCTAGTGTTATGGTCATGTGTCCTGTTAAAATTGGTAAGGAGAAGTTTGAGTGGTGGGTTAATATTTGCATAGAGTGTTCTATGTATGTAGTAGGCACAGTAAAAAGTATGAATGTCTTGTATGGTGAGTAAGTTTAGATTTTTGAAAATTGGTGGAGTATGTTGTCTGGAGTGTGAATGTGTTATCATTTTAACTGCTGCCTTTTGTGTTATTAGTGGTCTGAGATTAGTTATTGATGTAGATCCCCATTTGCAGATTCCATAGGTGAGGTAGGGGTAAATGAGTGAGTGATATAGGGTAAGGAGAGCTGGTTGTGGAACATAGTACCGTATCTTGGATAGTATTCCCACGGTCCTTGAGACTTTCTTATAAATTTGTTGTATATGTGTATGAAATTTGAGGCCACTGTCAAGATGGATTCCTAAGAATTTTCCCTCTGTGAGTTTTGTGATAGGGGACCCGTTTATCATTATGTTAAGTGGTGCGTTTGTAGCTCTGTTCCCAAACTGGATAAAATAGGTTTTATCAATATTGAGAGTAAGTTTGTTGGTCATCATCCAGGTAGATATTTTCTGCAATTCAGTATTTACAGGGTTGGCTAGTATGTCTGGGCTTGGGTGCGAGATAACGTATGTAGTGTCATCTGCAAATACAGTGGTACCTCGACTTACGATATTAATCCGTCAGAGAGGGCATATCTTAAGGCGAAACAATCGTTACTCGAATCAATTTTCCCCATAAGAAATAATGGAAATAAATTTAATCCGTCCAAGACTTCCAAAAGTAGTTAAATAAAATATTTTTTAGAACTTTTTGACATTAAATAATAAAGAATTTAATAAAGAATACCTAAATACACATGTAAATATTGAACAATAACATGTCACTTACATTTATTGAAGAGTTGTTGATGTGTGGAGGACGGGAGGAGGGAGTAGGTGGAGTAGTATGCTAGTGTTTGGAAGGGGAATCCTTCCATTAACACTGCAGGTACCAAGTTCTTTCTGGGGTTACTGGCCTTTTTCTTTGAATGCTACACTCCCTGCATGAATGCTACACTCCCTGCATGAATGCTACACTCCTGCATGCCTACTACACTCCCTGCATCCTTGCTACACTCCCTGCATCCTTGCTACACTCCCTGCATCCTGCTACACTCCCTGCATCCCTGCTACACTCCCTGCATCTTTGCTACACTCCCTGCATCCCTGCTACACTCCCTGCATCCCTGCTACACTCCCTGCATCTTTGCTACACTCCCTGCATCCTTGCTACACTCCCTGCATCCTTGCTACACTCCCTGCATCCCTGCTACACTCCCTGCATCCCTGCTACACTCCCTGCATCCTTGCTACACTCCCTGCATCCTGCTACACTCCCTGCATCCCTGCTACACTCCCTGCATCCTTGCTACACTCCCTGCATCCCTGCTACACTCCCTGCATCCCTGCTACACTCCCTGCATCTTTGCTACACTCCCTGCATGCCTGCTACACTCCCTGCATGCCTGCTACACTCCCTGCATGCCTGCTACCTCCCTGCATCCCTGCTACACTCCCTGCATGCCTGCTACACTCCCTGCATCCCTGCTACACTCTCTGCATCTTTGCTACACTCCCTGCATGCCTGCTACACTCCCTGCATGCCTGCTACACTCCCTGCATAAATGCTACACTCCCTGCATAAATGCTTCACTCCCTGCACATTCTTTACCACAGGCTTAGCACTAGGAGCTTTCCTTGGACCCATGGTAGCTTATTTAGCAGTTGCAAGCACTAAAAACAGTGGAATAATGACAATATACTGGTATGAATGCGTGGGTGTGGGTGGGTGGTCGCTCTCGCTTGTAAACAATAGCACTGACGCTCCCTGGAGTGCGCGCTCAGCTGGGCGCCAAGCGGACACGTCCGGTACGAATGTCGTTAGACGAAGCAAACATCGTAAGTCACAGTCAAATTTCTTACGTTATAAATATCGGTTATCGAAAATAACGTAAGATGATAACATCGTAAGTCGAGGTACCACTGTAGTATGGGTTTGAGTAGTTGAGATGCATTTGGTAGGTCGTTAATGTAAATGAGAAAGAGAAGTGGGCCAAGAACACTTCCCTGTGGGACACCTACTGTAATAGTTTGCACGGTAGAGCTAGCTCCATTTGTGTGCACATATTGGTTTCTGTTGCTAAGGTATGATTTTAGGTAGTTGAGGGAGTGCCCTCTTATACCATAGTGTGATAATTTTAGGTGTAACAGATCATGGTCAACTGTAACAAAAGCTTTCCGTAAATCAATGAAGATTCCCACTGGGATTTCTTTTTTCTCAAGAGCGGTGTAAATTATTTCTAACATGTGTATAATGGCATCATTTGTATTTTTATTAGGCCTGAATCAAAATTGACAGTGGTTGAGTACGTTGCTGGAGGTGAGGTAGGAATATATTTGTCTATGAATTAATTTTTCAAAGATTTTGGAGAGAAGGGTAAGTTAGATATCGGCCTGTAGTTATTCAGGTCTGTTTGATCTCCTCCTTTATGTATGGGGGTGACCCTCGCTATTTTGAGTATTGATGGGAAGGTAGAGGATTCGATGGATTTGTTAAAGAGTGTTGCAATAATTGGTGAGAGAACTTGAGAGGCTTTTTTGTATATAAAAGGTGGTAAGTTATTTAGGTCACCTGCTTTGTTTTTTAATGTGTTGATTATAAGTGAAACTTCTATTGGGTTGGTCGGGGCTAGGAATAGTGTGTTCGGATAGGTGCCAGTGAGATAGTCGTTAGGTGGAATGTTTGAACTTGGGATTTTGCTTGCCAGCTTTTTTCCTATGGTGGAGAAGAAATCATTGAGTTTGTTTGCTGTTTCAATAGGTTGGAGTAGGGGTTCATCTGGTTTTGTTAGCTTGATTGTTCTGTTTGTGGATATCTTTTTAGTTCCTAGAATTTCAGATAGGGTTTTCCATGTCTTTTTTATATCACCTTTTAAGTTATGTAATCCGTTCTCATAGTACAATTTTTTTGACCTTCTTATCAGACTCGTTAGGTTTGATGAGTAACGTTTTGTTTGTTCTCTTGTTATTTGACCCATTCTGTACTGCTTTTCATATAGGTGCTTTGTATTAATGGATTTAAGTATGCTGGGGGTTAGCCAGGGACTATTTAATCTTTTAGCTGTGATTTGTTTAGTTTTTGGGGCAATGCTTATTATAGAGGTATTGGGTCTTTTAAGAAAATTATTAATACATAAGTCAGTATCTGTGAAGTTGTCTATTTCTGTTTGCCAGTCAGTGTTTGTCATAGCTGTTATGAAGTTATTTATAGCTGTCTCATTATGTAGTCTGAAGGTAACTTTAGTAGTCTCTAGTTGTAATTTTCTGAGGTTGGTTATGAGAAAAGTTGGGTAGTGGTCTGTGGTATTGTCTGTGATTATGCCTGATTTTAATGGGGATATGGTGTTAGTCCAGATATGGTCTAATAGAGAGGCACAGGTCTCAGAGATTCTTGTAGGTTTTGTTATTGTCGGGAGCAGCAAGCAGTTGCTCATAGTGTTTGTGAATTCAGTTACTTGTGGGTCCTGATCTTGTAGGAGGTTTATATTGAAGTCTCCTGTGAGGATTAAGTGGTCTTTGTTCATGTGTGCATCAGTAATCATACTTCCTAATTTTTCACTAAATTGCTGAATATTTGACTGGTAATCTATAGATGTTTATAACTGTGAGAGGTTTTGTAGGTATTTGGATTTAAACTTAGCTATTATATATTCTCCATGTTCATCTCTTGTGCATGTATTGTTGATACATTCAAGCTGGTCTGAGTATAACATAGCTGTGCCACCTCCTTGTTGGTCTTGCCTACAATTGTGTATGGCTGTGTAACCAGGAATGGCATAGATATCTGTAGTATGAGGCTTTAGCCAGGTTTCAGTGAGAGCAATGATGGATATTCTGGCCTGTAGTGAGTTTAATAATGCAGTGAGGTCATCAAAATGTTTGCTTAAAGATCTGACATTGTAGTTAAAGATAGTTATGTTATTGTTGGCTTTGAGTAGTGTTTTAGCCTGTTCTGCTGTGTAGTAATGACAGTTGTTGTTAGGTTTATGTAAGTCATTTAATAAAAGGTTGGTATCAGGATCAATGTTTGGAATCATAAGATTTAGTGTGATTCTATAATTAAACTTAAAAATAGAACAATGCAAGTAGACTTAAGAATAGGACAATGCAATAGGAGTTCTTGGCACGTGAGTTAGTACGTTGGATATGTTTACAAAAATTAATAAATGAGCTAAGGTAGTCAATTTACAGCTAAAAAGGATCTAAAACTATAGCACCTGAGTTAGTTAATTAATTAAACAATTGTTTATATATGAGTGTGATTCTAAAAAGACTTAAGAACAATGAATAATGCTAAACTTAAAAATATGATATCTGATGAATTGATTTTACTAGCTATTGGATTAACACACTTTTGAACAAAAGTCACAGAGATTTGGGAAATATCTTTACTATGTAATTGATTTATTATTTAACTAGCTAATAGAACTGGTTGGAAAATTACTAAAATTTATTAATATTAAAAAATAGCTTGAAATAAAAATTTTAGCAAATAAGGTGATCAAAAGTAATAATAAATTCTAAGCAATTAAGCTGATAAAAATATATAGGAATGTGGGTTGAAAAATGGGCACAAGTAAAAACTGTATGTATTTAAAAATAAAAATAAAACTATTTGTCAAAAATATTCATCAAAGGATAGACAAATACTTAAATGAGGTAGATGGGCAAAACATACACTACACTATACGTAGGGGTTTGGTTTTGGACATTGTGTTGAGGCATCTGTGGAAACAAAAACTTATCCATAAAGGCAAAAAGAGGGAATAATTTAAAAAGTTTTGTGAGATGTGGCCAGGATAAGGTTACCTTCAAGTATAAGACAAAAGAACTGGGCATAAAGTTTTCTTTAGACAAGGTATTAGAAGTGATGGAGTGAATGATGATGAAAGTGTTTCTTCTTTTCCGGGTCACCCTGCCTTGGTGGGAAACTGCTAATGTGTTAATAAAATAAATTAATAAATAATTAGAACAACCTTCCAGAGAACCATGATATTATAATTTCCTTTGTGAGGAGGAGGGGAGAACTGGTCACAGACTGGGCCATGGGGGGCATTGACCCCCAAAACCCTCTCCAGGTATAGGGGTCACAGAGTGCCTGGGGTAATGGGAGGCAATGTAGTTTGATCCAAGGAAGGGTAGATCATGTCCATTTCCTTGCATCAAGGCATCAAGAGCCCCCTTGCCAGCATCAAGGAAGCCACTTTGAGGTGAATGACCCCCAAAACCCTCTCCAGGTAAAATCCAGGTATATGCACACTTAACACTTGAAGTAAGATCCTTGATAGTGGTAAATTGTTTTTAGTCTAAGTAATCAAATTCAGTTTATTTCTTTTATGCAGTACACAGATAATATAGTTTACATATAATGAGATTTTGTTAAGCACAAAAGAAAGCTGCTAGCATGAGTGCTAAAGAACTAGAAATAGATTATTTAGTAGGATTTCTGAAATATACAAAAAACAGAGGTAGCTAAATGAACAACAGTACATTATGCTTTGATACAGTCTACATTAATATTTCAAAATGATTCAATGATCTTCAGTTAAGTTGAATTTCTTAAGTAGTTAACATGACTGTATCTCATCGGAAGATACTTTGACTGCTGTGGGTTTATCACCTCCCATGAACACAATATAATGATAAATACTTCAGAGGTGCTGCATGACTCGAATAGATTTATCACTGATAATGTGGCAGCAGCCACTGCTTATTGGGTACATTTTGGGCACCTCTCTTATACTGGACTCTTGCTTGCAGATAAGTTGGTACTCAGTTAGGATTTGTGGACACTTGTTGGTGATGATGAGGACCTTGTACACTGAAGGATGTGAATGTGTGGACTTGGAACCTTCGAGACCCTGGCTGCTTCTGTAGTAGAATATATTGGTAAGTAATTGTTCATTGTTGCTGTATGTCACTCATTTTCTCAGACTTTCAGTATTCCTACTTTATATGGTCACTCGTGTGTCCAAGCTTACTGTGTCCATATTTGCACTAACCTATACTCTTGCTATGTTCATTCACTTTCTTGCCTTCAAGCTTGCTATGTTTATTCACACACTAGCCTTCAAGCTTGCTATGTTCATTTTCACACTACCCTTCAAGCTTGCTATGTTCACTCTTGCTGTAGCCTTTAAACTTACGTTCATTTTGTGAGTAGCCTATAATTCCACATTAATACATCCACAAGCTTTTAATCTTGCTATGTTCAATCCTCAATTTTCCAAAGTACAGTGGACCCCGGTTTATGTTATTAATTCATTCCAAAATGCTGTTCAAGTGACATTACCAAACGAATTTGTTCCCATAAGGAATAATGTAAATTAGATTAGTCTTTTTAGACCCCCAAAAATACACTACCAAAAGCACTTAAAAAAATACACTTACATAATTGGTCCCGTTTGGAGCCTAACGTAAACCGGGGATCCACTGTACATATATTGAATGGCCTTGAATACAGTAGAACTTCCTTATCTGCGGATTTAGTTTCTGTGGTTTCAATTATCCGCGGTTTACCGTGGCCCAAAAATAACCCTTAATATAGCTTAATAATGGCCACAAAGCACAAAAGAAGCCATGAAGTGCTTCTCATTAGTGAAAAAGTGCTAATTCTCGACTTATTGTGTGTAATTTATCAAACTTTATCATAGGTATGTATGTAAACAAAAAATGGCTTATACAGCCTCTCCTCACTTAACAACGGAGATCTGTTCCTAAGACCATGTCGTTAAGTAAGGAGCATACTATAATGGTAGTGGGTTTTAGTCAGCCATCTTTGATATTGTTTTAATGTCACCTTTGCACCATTTATAACATTTCTGGTATATTTTTAAATGTTCATACAGTAGTGTATTGTATATTGTAATAAATAGAATAGAGGAAATCAGCTCTAATATACATTATTTAGGTATGAATACTGGTCAGAGAGCCCGTCGTAAGTCCGAGTCATCGCTAAGTGAGGAGGCTGTATATACAGAAGGGCAATGCTTATATAGCAGATTAGGTTCTGGGCTACTGTAGGCCTCCGGTTATACAACAGGTTAAGCTCTGGGCTACCACTGTAAGCGAAAATCAGTCAAGTGAAACAGCCTTTTTCACTTTTAAATGCATATAAAGCCTGATAACATGTTTAAATTATGATATATTAAGTGAGCAACAGAGCTAGGCCTAAAAATGTATATACAGTACACACATTACTTCTTCTTTCTTTCAACACGTCGGCGTTTCCCACTAAAGCGGGGTGGCCCAAAAGGAAAAATGAAAGTTTCTCCTTTTACATTTAGTAATATATACAGAAGGGTTAACACACATTACTTACCTTGAAATATTTTTGTCCTTAGCTTATAGTGAGTGATGAATATGTTTATTGTAGGAAGTCTGAATAAATGAAGAATGGGTATAATTAAAAACGGCTGTATTAGTGAAATGCTATAAAGTGAAGCATTGTAAAGCTGGGCCCTACAGTAGCCCGGCCCCTAAGCTAAGCTGCTGTATAAGCAGGGCCGTACAGTAACCTGGAACCTAACCTGCTGTATAAGCGAGACTACAGTAGCCGGGAACCTAACCTGCTGTATAAGTGGTGCTCTACAGTAGCCTGGACCCTAACCTGCCATATAAGCGAGGTCCTACAGTAGCACGGAACCTAACCTGCTGTATAAGCAGGGCCCTACAGGAGCCCGGACCTAAGCTGCTATACAAGCAGGGTCCTCCTGTATAGAAGGATATTAAAGTTAAACAAACAACAAATTGATTACATGAATATGTTATCAGTTTGTATAGAGAGACTACTTCCTTGAAGTTTGAGCCTTAATGTTGGTATATGGGTCTTGATCTAAGGAATTAAAGATATCCACTTCCTTGGATCAAACATGATTGCATCCCATTGTAAAGGACTTAATTACTGCTGTGTTTTATCACCTCCCATGAACATGGTATAATAAGTATACCTCAAAGGTGCTATATGACTTGTATATATTTCTTCTTTCAACAAATCGGCCGTTTCCCACCGAGGCAGGGTGGCCAAAAAAGAAAAAACAAAAGTTTCTCTTTTTAACTTTAGTAATGTATACAGGAGAAGGGGTTACTAGCCCCTTGCTCCCAGCATTTTAGTCGACTTTTACGACACGCATGGCTTTCAGAGGAAGAATTCTGTTCCACTTCCCCATGGAGATAAGAGGAAATAAAAACAAGAACTAGTAAGAAAATAGAAGAAAACCCAGAGGGGTGTGTATATACATATATGCTTGTACATGCATGTGTAGTGTGACCTAAGTGTAAGTAGAAGTAACAAGACATACCTGAAATCTTGCATGTTTCTGAGACAGAAAAAAGACTCCAGCAATCCTACTGTAAGGGGTTTGGGAGCAGTAGGAGGATTGAATACTATGTTTGTTTGGTTCAGTCATTTATAATTGTTTTGTTATTGTCGTTGTTGTTATGGAGCGGCCTTGGAGAGTACATGGTTATAGTTACTCTGGGTTTTACTAACCTACAACCACTACAGTGGCGACGAGGATGGGATCATCAGAGCCAAGGATAGTGGGCCAATGTGGACTGAAGTAGTAGGGATATTGGCAGCCGAGAACGTTGCAGCAGAGCGGTGATTATTAAAAATCTACAGCAGCACAAGTGACGGCATGGCGGCGGCAGCACAAGGAAGGTTGGAACCTTTCGACCCACGTAAGATTTCTTTGGAGCTTTGGCTAAGCTTGTTGGAAGCCAATTTCGCTCACTTAGAAATTAAAGAGCAAGATAACAAGAGGAATTTCTTGCTAGTGTCACTGGGATCAGAAACTTAGTGTTTTAGGTAATGTGTGTGCACCAGATTTACCACACACGAAGCGTTACGACGACTTGGTCGCGGCACTGAAAAGTTATTATGCAGTGAAACCAGCCTACCACCGCAGTTTGTTGGCTTTTCAGCAGATGAAGAAACGACAGGGTGAGTCCTTGCATGAATTATATACAGATTTAAAAGCATTGGCTGTGAACTGTACCTTTGGGGGACAATTTGACCCCAGAGTGAGGGACCAGTTGTTTATGGAGGTGGTGGATGAAGTGTATTTTCCTCACTAGTTGCAGAAAATTTGGATTTGCAAAGTGTGCAGTCTGCAAAACTATTTGACAAACTTTTGAACTTGGAACAGGCATTTGTTACAGATCAGAACTCTGCTCCTGCGGTACAAATGATTAATGCTGTGAAATGTAAACATTGTGGGTTCCAGCACAGTAGTAGTACTTGTAGGTTTAAAGACTTTTTCTGTAATAAGTGTCATAAGAAAGGCCACTTGAGAAGAGTGTGTAGAGAGGAATCGTCAAAAGTGTCTCCTAAGGCTGTATCAAATTCGAGTATTGAAAAAAACAGGACAGCAAGGACACAGCAATCACCTAGATATCCTAGAACAAAGTCAATTAAGGTGCTGGATGGCGGTGATTGTTCAGAGGATGAGGAAGTGATGAGCTTATATGCCTTAGAGGATAGAGTGTTTTCCATGAAGGCAGAGAAATATGGGTTTATCATTAACAATCAACAGGTACCTTTTGAGATTGACAGTGGGGCGTCCATCTCGACTTTATCCAAAGACTGGGTAGAGGCAGTAAAGGGGCACATTGAGCCATGTTCTAGGAGGGTAAATACATATGATAATTGGAAAATAAACCTTCTGGGACAGGTGGTTTTGCCAGTAAGATATAATAACTTAGAGGTGTCACAAGTGTTTTATGTAGTGAAATCCCATAATAGTAACTTGTGTGGGAAAGACATCATGAAAAAGGTAGGGATTTACCTTGCTGGATTGGATGAATCTACCAAAATTAACAAACTAGACAGTGCTGAAGAAATGTTAGATAATTTTAGGGTAGATTCTAGTAAACCTATCTCCAGCTTTGTGGCCAAAATTCATGTGAAAAGTGATGCTGTTCCTAAGTTTGTGAAAGCACGGCCAGTACCATTTTTTCACAAAGAGATGATTGAGAAAGAATTAGAAAAATTAGTGCAGAAAGGCATTATTGAGCCTATTTCGCATAGTGAATGGTCTGTACCTATTGTCCCAGTATTAAAGGCTGACTCTAAGTCTATGAGAATACAGTGGTACCTCGACTTACGATGGTCCCCAAACACACCCTTTTATGTAAGTTTATTTTTTTAAATGCTTTTGTAAGTGTAATTTTGGGGGTCTAAAAGGACTAGTCTATTTTACAACATTTCTTAAGGAGATAAATTCGTTTGGTAATGGCACTTGAACAGCATTCTGGAATGAAAAAATATCGTAAGTCGAGGTACCACTGTATGTGGGGATTTTAAATATGTAAATCAAAACATTCATTGTGAAAGATATCCTTTACCCAGGATTGAGGAATTATTGTCTGTAGTGGGTAAAGGTAAAATATTTACAAAATTAGATTTGAAGGATGCTTATTTACAGATACCTGTAGATGAGAGGAGCCAACATCTGTTAGTAATTAATACCCACAGGGGACTTTTTAAATATAAGAGATTACCATTTGGAATTTCCTCATCTCCTGGTATTTTCCAGAAATTTATTTCCCAATTGTTTGTTAACCTGGATGGGGTTGCATCCTATTTAGATGATATCATAATATGTGGTGCCACAGAAGTTGAGCATGATGTCAGACTCAGGCAGGTGTTGAGTATTTTACAAGAGCATAATGTAGTACTGAATAAGGATAAGTCAGTGTTGAAAGCCAGATCTATTGCATATCTGGGGTATGAGATTTCTGGGGCAGGTATTAAACCTTCTTCTCAGAAGGTGGAGACTCTTGTGAATTTACCTTCACCTACGTCTGTAGGAGAAGTTCAGTCTTTTGTGGGGATGGTGACTTACTATTGTAAGTTTATTAAGAATTTTTCTTTAATTTTGGCACCACTGTATGATTTGTTAAAAAAGGGGGCTACATTTGAGTGGTCTTTAGTGGAAGAGGAAGCTGTTCAAAGGATTAAAAAACAATTGGAGTGTTCAGCTTTGTTGACTAATTTTACGGGAGAGCATCCATTAATAATTGAGGTTGATACTTCTTCTGTGGGTGTTGGATGTGTGTTAATCCAGGTAGTAAATGGCCAGGAAAACGCTGTGTATTTTGCTAGTAAGAAACTTTCTCCGGCAGAACAGAATTATTCTCAACTTGATAAAGAAGGTCTAGCTTTGGTGTATGCTGTTAAGAAATTCAGATATTTTTTGCTAGGGAGAAAGTTTGTTGCTCGCACAGATCATAAACCATTGCTAGGGTTGTTTGGTAAAGGGAAACATATTCCAGTAAATGCAAATGCCAGAATTCAGCGTTGGGCTCTGTTATTAGCTCAGTATGATTATGAATTGTCATTCAAGGCTGGTAAGGAAAATGTTATTGCAGATGCATTTAGTAGATTACCTATTGAAGATCACAGCTTAGAATCAGATATACCTTCGGAATATGTGAGATTAGTAGAGTTCCTCGATTTCAAACACTTATCATTTGACAAAATCAAAGAGGAAACTGGGATAGATGCTGTATTATCCCAAGTAGTAAATCATGTTAAATATGGATGGTGTAAAAACAGTGTATTTTTATCTGATTATCATTCAGTCAAATCAGATCTGACTGTTCATGATAATGTATTATTGTATAGAAATAGAGGGGTAGTGCCTGTAAAATTGAGATGTAAGGTATTGGAGCATCTGCATATTGGTCATAATGGTATCAATGCTATGAAAGCAGAAGCTAGGCAGTGGGTCTGGTGGCCAAAGATGGACCAAGATATTGCAGAAGTGACAAAGAGTTGTCCCATTTGTTTTCAGAATTTTAAGCCAAATTCATCTCCTGTCCTATCTTGGCCCAGCACTGGGACACCATGGTCTAGAGTGCATATAGATTATGCAGGTCCTGTTGAGGGCAAATATTTTTTGGTAATTGTGGATTCCTTTTCAAAATTCTTAGATGTGCAAGTAACTAGCTCCATGACATCCACAGTTACTACTGAGTTACTGAGGAAATCCTTTTGTAATTTTGGGTTACCAGACACAGTTGTGTCAGATAATGCTGCTTATTTTGTCTCACAAGAGCTGGAAGCCTTCTTTAGTAAGAATAGTATTGAACATGTTACTCCAGCCCCATACCATCCTTCATCAAATGGTCTGGCGGAGAGGGCGGTAAGGTCATTGAAGGAAGGTTTACACAAGTTTACAAAAGGTTCTCTCAATACCAGATTATGTAGGTTCTTATATAACCATAGGAAAACTGTTCATTCCTCCACAAATAAGACACCAGCAGAAATGATGTTTCATAGGAATTTTAAAGTCCCTGTATCGGCTGTCAAATGTCATGTTAAAGAGGACAATTCATTGCCTAACATGCCTGCTGGTGACCTTCAAGGAGTGGTGAAGCATTTTAAAGTTGATGATGCTGTGTATGCAAGGAACTTTGGGAAAGGTGACCCTTGGGTAGAAGGAAAAAATTGTGGAGGTATTAGGGGTTAGGAATTATAAAGTGTTAATTAGAGGGTTTGGTAACATGATATGGAAAAGGCATATAGATCAGCTCATGCCAAGGTTTAGGAGTGGAGAACAACCACTGATTCCAACAGTACCAGAAGCAGTAAGGAGTGGTTTAAAGGAACTGCCCACAACAGATAATAATGGTAATAAACTTAAAGAGCAGGTTAGCATACAGGAAGAACCTCCTGGGAGGTTTGATAAGGGAACCAGCCGGGTGAGAGAAGAGGAGGCACCTCAGGACAGTGCAAACCCTCCAATTCTCCGGCATTCCAGCAGAGTTGTCAAACCTCCAGATAGGTTGGATTTATAAGTTGGATGATATAATGTAATTTAGAAAAGGAGGAATGTAAGGGGTTGGGAGCAGTAGGAGGATTGAATACTATGTTTGTTTGGTTCAGTCATTTATAATTGTTTTGTTATTGTCGTTGTTGTTATGGAGCGGCCTTGGAGAGTACATGGTTATAGTTACTCTGGGTTTTACTAACCTACAACCACTACACCTACCATCATGTAAAACAATTACAGGCTTTTGTTTTACACTCACTTGGCAGGACGGTAGTACCTACCTGGGTGGTTGCTGTCTACCATCCTACTAACTAGGTTATATATATTTATCACTACAATAATGTGGCAGCAGTCACCTGCTAATGGGTATGTTTTTGGACACCTCTCTTATACCGGACTCTTGCTTGCAGATAAGTTGGTACTGCAGCATTCTCAAGACCTCAGTGAAGATTTGTGGACACTTATTGTTCACAGTGAGAACCTCGTAGACCGAGCCTAGACTGAGGGATGTGAATATGTGAAGTTAACACCTTCGAGACCCTGACTGCTTCTGTGGTAGAATATATTAGTAAGTAATAGTTTATTGTTGCTGTATGTCATTCATCTTCTCAAGACTCACTTTCAATATTCCTACTTTCATTCCCCCAAATGTCTTATTTGCACTTGATTTCAAGCTTTCTATGGTCATGTCCATATTTGCACTAACCTGTACTCTTGCTATGTTCATTCACTTTCTTGCCTTCAAGCTTGCTATGTTCATTCACACACTAGCCTTCAAGCTTGCTATGTTCATTTACACACTAGCCTTCAAGCTTGCTGTGTTCATTCACACACTAGCCTTCAAGCTTGCTGTGTTCATTCACACACTAGCCTTCAAGCTTGCTATGTTCATTCACTTTCTTGCCTTCAAGCTTGCTATGTTCATTCACTTTCTTGCCTTCAAGCTTGCTATGTTCATTCACACACTAGCCTTCAAGCTTGCTGTGTTCATTCACACACTAGCCTTCAAGCTTGCTGTGTTCATTCACACACTAGCCTTCAAGCTTGCTGTGTTCATTCACACACTAGCCTTCAAGCTTGCTGTGTTCATTCACACACTAGCCTTCAAGCTTGCTGTGTTCATTCACACACTAGCCTTCAAGCTTGCTGTGTTCATTCACACACTAGCCTTCAAGCTTCCTGTGTTCATTCACACACTAGCCTTCAAGCTTCCTGTGTTCATTCACACACTAGCCTTCAAGCTTGCTGTGTTCATTCACTTTCTTGCCTTTAAGCTTGCATCATTCTCAGACTAGCCTTCAAGCTTATCTATGTTCATTTCCATACTAGCCTTCAAGCTTATCTATGTTCATTTCCACACTAGCCTTCAAGCTTGCTATGTTCATTCTTGCTGTAGCCTTTAAACTTGTGTTCATTTTATGAGTAGCCTATAATTCCATGTTCATACGTCCACTAGCTTTTTAATCCTGCCATGCACAATCCTCAATTTTTCCAAAGTACATATATTGAATGGCCTTAAATACAGTAGAACCCCCCATATCCACGGATTTGGTGTCCGTGGTTTCAGTTATCCACAGTGTACCGTGGCCCAAAAATAACCCCTAATTTTGGTTAATAATGGCCACAAACTACAAAAGTAGTGGTGGTGACAGTCCTTCAAAGCCTAAGAGAAGCCATGAAGTGCTTCCCATCAGTGAAAAATGTTGATTCTTGACTTGTGTGTAATTTATCAATTAAACTTTATCATAGGTATGTAAATAAAAAACGGCTTATATATACAGGAGGACTTACCTTATACAGCAGGTTAGGTTCCGGGCTACTGTAGGGCCCTGCTTATACAGAAGGTTAGGTTCTGGGCTGCTGTAGGGCTCCACTTATACAGCAGGCTATGTTCTGGTCTACCGCTGTAAAGCAAAAATCACTGTAAAGTGAAATAGTATAGCCTTTTTTCACTTTCAAATTCATATAAAAGCCTGATAACATGTTTACACTATCATATATTACGTGAGCAATAGAGCTAGACCTAAAAAATGCATACACAGTACACACATTACTTTTTCTTTCAACACATCGGCCGTTTCCCACCGAAGCAGGGTGGCCCAAAAGAAAAAACGAAAGTTTCTCCTTTTACATTTAGTAATATATACAGGAGAAGGGGTTACTAGCCCCTTGCACCCGGCATTTTAGTCGCCTCTTACGACACGCATGGCTTACGGAGGAAGAATTCTGTTCCACTTCCCCATGGAGATAAGAGGAAATAAGAACAAGAACTAGTAAGAAAATAGAAGAAAACCCAGAGGGGTGTGTGTATATATATATACTTGTACATGAATGTGTAGTGTGACCTAAGTGTAAGTAGAAGTAACAAGACATACCTGAAATCTTGCATGTTTATGAGACAGAAAAAAGACACCAGCAATCCTACCATCATGTAAAACAAATACAGGCTTTCGTTTTACACTCACTTGGCAGGACGGTAGTACCTCCCTGGGCGGTTGCTGTCGACCAACCTACTACCTAGAACACATTACTTACCTTGAAGTATTTTCATCCTTAGCTTATAATGAGTGATGAATATGTTTACTGTAGAAAGGCTGAATAAATAAAGAATGGGTATAATTAAAAACCGGTATTAGTGAAATACTGTAAAGTGAAGCATTGTAAAGCTGGGCCCTACAGTAGCCCAGAACCTTACCTGCTGTATAAACAAGGCCATACATTAGCCCAGAACTTAACCTGCTGTATAAGCGGGGGCCCTACAGCAGCCCGGAACCTAAGCTGCTGTATAAGCAGGGCCCTACGGGAGCCCGGACCCTAAGCTGCTGTATAAGCAGGGTCCTACTGTATAGAAGGATATTAATGTTATAGAAACAACAAATTAATTACATGAATATGTAATCAGTTTGTATAGAGAGACTTCTTCCTTGAAGTTTGAGCTTTAATGTTGGTATATGGTTCTTGATCTAAGGAATTAAAGATATTCACTTCCTTGGATCAAACATGATTGCATCCCATTGTAAAGGACTTAATTACTGCTGTGTTTTTATCACTTCCCATGAACACAGTATAATAAGAAGCACCTCAATGGTACTATATGACTTGTATATATTTATCACTACAATAACGTGGCAGCAGTCACTGGTTAATGGGTGTGTTTTTGGGCACCTCTCTTATACCGGACTCTTTCTTGCAGATACTTTGGTACTGCAATGTCCTGGAGATTTGTGGACACTAATTGGTGACGGTGAGGGCCTCGTAGACCGAGCCTAGACTGAAGGATGTGAATAATATGTGGACTTGGCATCTTCGAGACCCTGGCTGCGTCTGTAGTAGAATATATTAGTAAGTAATAGTTCATTGTTGCTGTATGTCACTCATCTTCTCAGACTTTCTTTTAATATTCCTATGTTCACATCTCAACTAGCCAACAGTCATCCCATGCTTATTTCTCTATCCTCAAATTTTCCTATAATCTGTCAAGCAGCTTTCACTCTTATGTTCATAAGAACATAATGGAGGAACACTGCAGCAGGCCTGTAGCTTGTTGGTGTCCCGTAGCTCGATCACTAGCGCACTCGGCTCACACACTTGAGGTCCGGGGATCAATCCCCAGTACGACTGGAAAACATAGTGACATGTTTCCTTAAGACACCTGCTATCCATGCTCACCTAGCAGTAAAATGGGTACCTGGGTGTTAGTGGACTGTTGTGGGCTGCATCCTGGGACAAAATTGACTTAATTTGCCCAAAATGCTCTACATAACAAGGGGCTTTCTACATATGGTAGTATATCCTTGATGTCAGCTATGGTCTGTATACATTGTACATGTACTTGTAGAAATAAAGATATTTAAGTAGTAGTAGTAGTAGTACTGGCCCATGCATGGCAGGTCCTTATCAAACTCACTAACATGTGAGTAGGCTACTTTATGTTCATTCCTCCTGTACCCTTTATTTTTCCTATGTTCATTTCCATATTAGCTTTAATTTTTAGTACTAGCTTTAAATCTCCATACCAGATTTAAATTTCCATACCAACTTTAAATTTCCATACTAGTCTTACAGTTTCCCATATCCATGTTTACACTAGTCTTACAGCCTCCCGTGTCCTTATCTCTAATATTGCCATGTTCATTTCTGCTATAGCCTTAAAGCTTTCTCTGTCTTTTTTTACAATTAGTCCACAGTCTGTGTCCATACGTAAAACATACTTCAATCTTCCTGTATGTCTAGACCAGTCTTGCTATGTTCACTCCTCCTGTAGTCTTCAATCTTCCTAAGTACAGTCAGGCCCCACTTACACAGCATGTTTGGGTTCTGGGCTACTGTAGGGCCAGAAGTGAACTGGGTCTTAAAACTGGCTCAGGCATCCATCACCTATCAAATAGGCTCATTAACTGCTGGGGGCCAGAGGCGTGTTTTCACTGCCCAGTTAAGGCACGTTCCATTTTTGTGCAGCAGCTATGACTTCAGTTTTTCATGGCTTTTTTTTTTTTTTTTTTTTTTTGCCTTGCCCAGCGGCCCACTGGGCTAGGGAGAGTCACCAGTACCAGTCCCTCCCATCAGTGGTGTAGCTAGGGAGAGTCACTAGTACCAGTCCCTCCCACCAGTGGTATAGCTAGGGGGAGTCACTAGAACCAGTCATTCCCACCAGTGGTGTAGCTAGGGAGAGTAAGGGCAATCACCAGTACCAGTCCCTCCCACCAGTGGTGTAGCTAGGGAGAGTTACCAGTAACAGTTACTCCCACCAGTGGTGCAGCTAGAGCAAGGGGAGACACCAGTACCTCCCACCATTGGTGTAGCTAGAACCATATACAGTGGACCCCCGAGTTTCGTAAAAACTTTACTCCTGAAGTCTGCTCAAGTGCCATTACCGAATGAATTTACCCCCTTAAGAAAAAATGTCACGTAGGTTAGTCTATTTCAGACCCCCGAAAATACTTTTCCACAAGCACTTACAATATTATACTTACATAAATGTACGATTTCCGGGGTTTACGAAACTCGGGGTCCACTGTACAGTGGAACCCCGGTTAACGAAAAAAATTCATTGCAGAAGCCTGCTCAAGTGCGATTACCGAACGAATTTACTTCCTTAAGAAAAAATGTCATTTAGGTTAGTCTATTTCAGACCCCCAAAAATACACTTCCACAAGCACTTACAATATTATACTTACATAATTGCACGATTTCCGGGGTGTTCGTTAACCGGGGTTCCACTGTATATGTATTTATCAACTTGTCAGTTCTCTGAACCATTTATCTAAATATTTATTTTTTAACACCAGCATCTCTGACCAGTTAGGCTGACCGGAAAAACTAAACACTTTTGCTGTTATTTACTCAATCGCCATCTTGCCAGAAATGTGCCAACATCACAGCTCAGATGACTCTTTGAACTGCTACATTCTCACCCATCCTTCAGAGAGCAGGCACTGTATTGTAACATCCTCACCCATCCTTCAGAGTGCAGGCACTGTACTTCCCACCTCCATGACTAACATCCTCACTCATCCTTCAATGTGTAGGCACTGTACTTCCCACCTCCAGGACATATGTAGATGTATAATAATACAGTGGGACCCCGGAAATCGGCTGGTCTGATTATCGGCCTGCTTGGAAATCGATTGCTTTTTTTCGGCCCAATTTTTCCCCGATTATAGGCTGTTCCCCGATTATCGGCCCTCGTACCAGACCTGTCTGCCTTCCCCGCACTTGCGCACCTCGCCGCGCAGGCGTCGTGAGCCAGTCTAGTGTTGTTTACCTTTGAGTAAACATTACCCAGAGTGCTCATTCAAATATTTCACAATAAATTTATTGTGTTTATTGGTTATTAAGTGATTGTCACTGTGAAATAAGTCACCATGGGTCCAAAGAAGCTTCCTAGTGGCACCCATGTGGTTAAGAAAGTGAGGAAAACCATCGAACTAAAGAAGGAGATAGTAGAAAAATATGAGAGTGGCGTACGTGTGGGGGAGCTTGCCAGGATGTACAAAAAAACAAATCTACTATCACCTCTATCTTGGCAAAGAGAAAAGAAATCAAGAAAGCTGATGTTGCAAAAGGTGTTAACATGTTTGCCAAAAATAGATCAAAAACAGTGGATGAGGTTGAGAAGTTGTTGCTGGTGTGTTTCAACGAAAAACAGATAGCGGGTGATAGTGTTTCCATGGCGATAATTTGTGAAAAGGCAAGGCAGTTGCAAGCTGAAACAAGCCATATCGGCAACATGTTCAGTGACAAAACCTTGTCCCACTTCAGGAAAATGTTAAGAGACGCCAGAAACAGATCTCTCTGGACAGTTATTTTGTGCGACAGGGGTCTAGTGACTCAAGCTGGTCCTAGTGGCATTAAAAGACCAAGAAGGGAAGTAACCCCAGATAGGGCTTTGATATTTGAAGTCCTTATGGAGGGGGATGCCCCTTCCAAACACTAAGCCCTCCCCCTGTCCTCCCTATCTTCCAGATGCCAGCAAGTCTCTTCAATAAAGGTAATAATATAATAATAATAATAATTTTTATTTCAATGCATGTTACAAGTGTACAATGTTATTGGTAGTTACAAATATAATACAATTATAAAACTGTAATGCAAGGAGAGCCACTGGCATGCCATGGCATTAGGGGCAGTTTATTCTAGAGGCTTATTCACTAAGTACTTAATGCTAAAGAAATTGATTGAGTTTATTCTAGTTCTATATTATTTAAATTATTAAATGGTTATACATACTATTTAAAGACAATACAAGAGAAATTGGTTGAGTTTAATCTAGTTGTAGAATTTATTTCAAATTACAGTATGTTGATGCTATACTAGTATAATAACAATACTAGAAATAGTTTTTAGAGTTTCATCTAGGTATATATTTTATTTCAAATTAAGAAAATGATGATACTATAAGATTTTAAATGACAATATGATGATATGAGATTGCAACAAGTGTTAAGGAGGATGAACATATCAAAATGAGATCTTCTTAAGTAAAATAATATTGGGTTTGGAAGTTTGTTACAGTATGAGTATTTAGTATAGGGTGAGTAGGTGACTTTTGAGAAGAGTCTTGAATTGATTTTCCGACAAGGTTAACTTGATATTTACTGGTAATGAATTCCAGATTTTGGGGCCCTTTATGTGCATAGAATTTTTACATTGGTTAGTATGGACTCGGGGTATGTCAAATAGTGATCTGTGTCTTGTGTCATGTTCGTGGGACCTATTAAAGTTGTTGAGGAGAATTCTGAGCGCAGGGTTAATATTAGCATGTAGAGTTTTATGTATGTAGAAGGCACATGAATAGGTATGAATATTTTTTATGGTGAGTAGTTTTAAGGTTCTGAATATAGGTGGAGTATGCTGTCTAGAGTGGGAATTTGTTATCATCCTGTTATTTATTATTTCTTGTTACAGTATTGTGTATCTAAATCTATATTATTATTATTATTATAATCAAAAGAAGTGCTAAACCACAAGGGTTATACAGCATCAAACTATAGTTACTTTAAAAAATGTAATTTTTTGTGAATATTTTTGGGTGTATGGAACGGATTAATTGTATTTACATTACGTATTTCTTATGGGAAATAATGGTTCAGAAATCGGCCAGTTCGATTTTAGGCCAAGCTCCTGGAACGGATTACGGCCAATTTCCGGGGTCCCACTGTACCTGCAATTTCATTATTATACAGCTATACATCTCACCATATTCATAACTTCAGTCATTTGGAGGGAACGGATGGAGATGCTCCTAAATAGGTGGATATATAATGAGAGACACTAAATCTGTAGGGGTAATGTAGCTCCTGAGGTAAATGAGAGGCAATTAGGTGTAATCCAGTATCAAGGAACCTCCCCTGAGACAAACACTAGTGAGATATATAGAGGTGAGACACTAGACAGGAGGGAGAGATAGGTGCATTGTATCAGTACCCAGAAAGTAAATGGTTTGGCGATACCAACATATGGCAAAAGACCTGTCCTGTACCATTTAGGACATTTATTAAAGGAAATGTTTCATCTAATAAATGTCCTGAACTGCATGTCTTTTACCATATCAGTAATCTAACATCCAGGTAAAACCTGATTTGTCTCCTCTGTCCCGAAGCTCGATCGCTAGCTGACTCGGCTCACACACTGAGATCCGGAGATCGAATCCACGGTATGGCTGAAAAACATTAGGACATGTTTCCTTAAGACACCTGCTGTCCATGTTCACCCATCAGTATAAAATGGGTACCTGGGTGTTAGTCAACTGGTGTGGGTCGCATCCTGTTATAAAACTGATGTAATTTGCCCGAAATGCTCTGCATAACAAGCGGCTTTCTATATAGTAGTGTCATTGATGCCTGTATACCTTGTACGTGTACTTGTAGAAATCAAAATATTTGAAATAGTCAAACACTTATACGTACATAATACTCAAAACTGTTGCACTTGACAATTAATACATGCATCAAGTAGGTCCCGAAGCCTTGCTATACATGACCAAAACTGGAAATATTGTACACAAGATTATCTTGGAAATTCAGAATATTTAAACAGAGAAGTTTTATTTCACATTTCATCCACACTGGGACTTTATCGATTACTTAATAGAGCCCATTGTCTGTGAAACAAAACTTTCACCAACTTTATATTTTTGAATTACCAATCATTATCTTGTATCATAAGTCTACCATTAAGAGGTATACACATTCAACGGGAACTTTAACATTAATAATTGAAATAGTTTTTAATTGATTTTGATTATTTAAACTTGGTATGATAGTTATTATTTATTGACTTGTATATATTTTTTACAGCCTTGAGCACTGGGTGACCTACACAGTATTTTCAATAGAAAAATAATGAAATTTTTTTGTCTAGCTAGAGGCCATCTTGAGGCACTACAGTCAAACTGAAAATATTTGCCTTATTTTCCTACTGATGAATGCAGTACATTCTAGATTTACAGTCAGTGTGTGGTTCAGTCAATTGTAAGAACAGATTCTTCTCTAGGATTAACTAAGTTTTCACATTGCAGAAGAGCAGCAAAGGAACACCAGGCCAGTAACTTCAGCAGCTACAGGTCCTGCACTGAAGGCAGCCATATGGAGATCTGCAGACTATGGTAGACTCTTGACCAGTCTCCATCACCAGGCTTGGTGGATGAGTGTCATGCTGAGTGCCTCCTGCTGGACATTTAAGTGACTCATCCCAGGCTCTGACTGCTGTCCTCACTCACTGAGAGGAAAATGGGGGAGAAGGAGGGATAATAATGACCCACCTGAAGTAGAATATACCTGTCTCCCTCCCTGCCCTAGGATATTTTTTTTTATCTTTTTTTAATTTTCTTCATTGAGGACATAAGTTAGAGCCTGGAATGAATCACTGGTTCGGGTCCACCATGGCCTCTCCTGTAAACACAAGAAGACATTTTGTGGTCAAGTTAATTCTATTAAGTGTTCTGTTTTCTTTAGTCAAGTGTACATTTTAATTTTATTTTTTATTTAATAATAATGGCAATGGATAGTTTTTCATTTTACTTCCCTTTGTTTTTTTACTGAACACATTCTGAAACATGGATCTGTGCCCACCTGTTTTGCATTAAGGAGGGGGAGGATGTTGCAGTCCAGAGGTTCATCTGAACTGTGATGTCAATGTTTCTTACCATGGTAAGAACCTTTCCAAAGCCACCCTGCTGCACTGCAAGACACCTGTCTAAAACAAATTTATTTAAATGGATGTTTTGACTCACAAAATTGTAATACATTACAAACCATGGAACCAATGTACTTCAACCTCAAAATCAATGTACCACCCACAACCCAATACCACCCCGCTGCTAATGTGATATTATACGTCCCTCTTGCTGTCTCTTACAGTATGTGTGTTATTTGGTTCCAGATGGTTCGTTCATCCTCTCCAGCTCCTTTGTCCTCTCTGGCCCCCTCTATATCACTGTCCTCTTAGTGTGTCAGTTCCCATCTTTAACAACTATCTTCACCTTTCTTACTTTTTTTTTCCTCTTGTCACTATCCTATTGCATTCAGTATCCCCTCATAAGATGTGCTTAACTAGTGCTCAATGCAACAGACATCATCTATTATATTGTGGCAACGTTTCGCTCTCCAGGAGCTTTTTCAAGCCGCTCCTGGAGACCGAAACGTTGCCACAATAAAATGTCTCATTAGTTGCATTTGTGTCCTTTTACTTAACATTGTCGGTAATTCTACCAATATTAATACATCATCTATTTGTATAGAAAGCCCTCTGGACACATTACTGTTAAGTCTCGATGGCGAGCACTTACTGTATTTTGTTCTATTGGACATTTGTCTGCCAAATATTTTGTCCTTTATTTCCAAAATCTGTTACACAGAGATCCATTATACTGAGTTATTACTGTCATATTATGTCCTCGTGAAGACGCTTGCTATCGCTGGCATGACTTTAGAAACTTTTCTAATCACTCTAGTATGATGGAACGTGGAATAAAAGAGGATCCAGTTCCCTAAATCAAGAGCCCCTCACCAGCATCAAAGAATCTCCCTCGAGGGGTAGCATTTTGATACAACAAATTTGCATTTAAAAGAAAAGAGGTTCTAACATCTCATGGATATCACTGAGGATCGAACCTCCACTCCTTGTGTTTAATGACCTATACACCTTCAGTAGTTTACACAATTACAATACAATTTTTATTTATTTGCCAAGGTTACAATGTGTGATTTACATTTTATAAACTGTTATGTACAAAGAAAGCCACTAACACATCTGGGCATTTCTACCTACCAGTAGTAAATGCTTAAACCTCGACAGACTAAATATACTCGAAGAGAACTTGAAAATGGGGGGAAATCAGGTTTGAAGAAAGAGAAACTCCAAATTCTATCAAGAACCTTTCATCAGCATCAAGAACCTTTCATCAGCATCAAGAACCTTTCATTAGTATCAAGGCACCTTAAGTTATTTAGGTACAAGTACACATAAGTACAATTATCATAGTGTAAATTACCCACCAGAATAACCCAAAAAAAAAAAAAGTCAAAGTGACTTATTCCCATTGTAGTCCTTGAAGGAGTATCTGGGATAACAGACTGACAGTCACTGCTGAAGTTAATATAACTGTCAATCAAGACTGAAAAACATTAAGGTTTCACGTCAGTCTTCATGTTGAACAATGCTTCTAGCAGCAAGGGTTTAGCAGTCAAGTGAAATGCTTCTAGCCCAGGTAGAGAGACCTTGGCCTTCCAAGAGTTCATCCTACTTTAAAAGGCCAACCACACCCACCCACAAGAAGTCTCCCCCCCCCACACACACAAAAGCAGACCACACAGAACACAATCAGACCCCAGACACATACAAAGCTTCCCTCTGCAATGTTAGACAGAGGCCCCCCTACCCAATGTTACAGACCCCCCTACCCAAATTAGAGGCCCCCTCCCCAGTGTTAGGGCTCCCTTCTCAATGTTAGACAGATGCCCCCATATATGTTAGATGCACCCTCCCCAATGTTAGATGAGACCTCCCTACCCACTGCCACACACACAGGCTGCAGGCCTGGTCCAGCAACTGGCTCCTGGAATTCAACCCCACCAAGTGCAAAGTCATGAAGATTGGGGAAGGGCAAAGAATACCACAGACTGAGTACAGTCTAGGGGGCCAGAGCCTACAAACCTCACTCAAGGAAAAGGATCTTGGGGCGAGTATAACACTGGGCACATCTCCTGAGGCGCACATCAACCAAATAACTGCTGCTGCATACGGACGCCTGGCAAACCTAAGAACAGCATTCCAACATCTTAATAAGGAGTCATTCAGGACCCTATACACTGTGTACGTTAGGCCCATACTGGAGTATGCAGCACCAGTTTGGAACCCTCACCTAGCCAAGATAGATAAGATTTTCTTCGGATTTTTAACCCCGGAGGGTTAGCCACCCAGGATAAACCAAGAAAGGACTGTCTGTCTTATTTCCAATGGAGTCCTTAATCTTGTCCACCAGGATGCGACCCACACCAGTCAACTAACACCCCAGGTACCTATTTGCTGCTAGGTGAACATGACAACAGGTGTAAGGAAACACGTCGAAATGTTTCCATC